>SOPF01020105.1:0-48879 GCA_012979155.1 Hypericum perforatum
AAAAAAATGTTACTTTCATTCCATATTTTAAATTAGATTTTTGTATAGGTTTAGTATAATTGTAGTTTTTGTATATTAATTCTTTTTGCTTACATCGACTAGTATGCTGACTTTTATAGGGAAAATTAGTCTAGGTACCAGTCTGTTTAAATTTTTTATTTGTAATTAACCGCTTAACAAGTATTTATCTATTGATGCATTTATAATTAGCTGAAGAGAGAAGAATATTACCTTGGATTAATTTGGCATCACACTTGGAAAAGCAACCAAACTCACAGAGGCTATGTTGAGGAGGTTTTTTCTTGCAGATCTTTAAACATTTGGCTACACATAAGAAGGGTATAATAATTTCAGACCCACAGTCCTCCATGCAAAACAGCATACAAAGGTCTTGCTGCGTAGCGCCCAAGGCCAACTGTGTGGCTGACATGGAGGACAATACAACAACTATCAAGAGCACAATCCCACCCACTGATGAATTTCTCGACTTCATTTTTTTCCTATTGTTCACAAAAACAGATTTATGAAAATGTGTCAATACATATAGATGGTTTTCGGCTTCACACAAAAGGTCAAACAACATTTATTTGGGATCTTTCTTTAGGAAAGAGCATTAATTTTATATGTCTTTTATCAGCAACTTAATACCATCACAATAGGTAAGTTTTATTTATACCCTATTGTATCTGGACATTTACTAGGCCGACTAATTAGGTTCGAGTTGGATAAAATTTTCAAGAATTTACCATGAGTATTTAATAGTATTGTGTTTGAGATATGTTAAGCCATAAATAAGTTCATACTTATAAGAAGAATTTTGTCACCAATCAAAAGTTATAACTAATTCGAACCTAAATTAATCGGCATAGTGATGTACAAATATCAATTGATATAAACCAAAATAAAACGTAATAATTTGGTATACTGGAATGAATATATAACAGTGGCACACCAACTTGTTTCCATTTTGTCTCGGTTTGTTATTGATTTTTTTTTAAGAATTATGGAAAGTCAATTAAGACATTGCTTTACTAAATTTACATTCAATGCTCTTTCCAGAGTAAATAATTAAACGTGGTCCCATTTGTGGTAGAAATTTTACTATGTTTCTAAATAATAATTTGACAATGTGCTACGTTTGGAAAATCATGTTGTCATTACTAATTATGTTAATTCTAGAAACTTAATCAAGACCTTTATGATATTAAATTCCGATTTAGTGCTTAATTGAGGGTAATAAATCAAAAGGATCCCTTTTCGATAGTAAAATTATAAGATTTTTGGTAGACACGTTATGGTAGAAAAAATTATAAAATCTATGATGAATAAGGTTGAATGATCCTATCTTGACAAACAAACTCACATTATAGAGCGTTTGGTCAAACTGAAAAAATTCAGGCGAATCTTACTGTTTAACATATTATGGATAGTTTGTATGACAAAATTTCATTCTATAAAAATAAAATAAAAAATGAAAATACACATTGCATAAAGAGAATATTGATATGGCATGAAATAAATATTGATATCGCATGGAAAAAAATCAGTGAAATTCGCCTAGATTTTGTACCGTACACAATGATTTATTTAGTCTATAACTAATCCATTCTTGATATTGTACCACTAATATTTAGGATAATTATAGAAAGCTAATCAAGACATTTATGATATTAATTTTGAAATTATTACTCAAATACGAGTATAAAAATCAGAATGGTCCCCATTTTTGGTAGAAACTTTAAGCGCTATTATTATATTTCAAGTTAGACTGTTAGAGGACGTCTAAAAATGTTGTAGGCTTTAGTGGTATCGATTTACTTTGCCCCAACATTCACCATACCGAATTTGAGTTGGAATATTAGGTGCAAAGTAGTTTTTTTTTTTAATATTTCAATTTATTCTGGTAAACATATTTGCTACATTCCTAATGAATATTTGTGTACCCTACCAACAGGTACGTGTTCGGAAACCTAAACAAAAACGACACAGTAAAAGGAAATCAATTCAAGACGCCGTCGTTTTACAAGTACAGTCGCAGCGAAGAGAGAGAGAGATCAGTTTCTGTTTAATGAGAGTGGAACATATCGTAGATTTCTTGGCTTGCTCGAGGGATCGGGCGTGGCCGAAGTGGAACAGATCGTAGATTCCGTCGGCGTAGACTCTCACCGGTCGGTCGTTTGGCGGCTCCCTCTCCTTCGCCGCCGCCATAACCGCTTCTTTAGGTGCTGCCTCCGGGAGAAGAACTAGCAGAGCAAGTCGGTCTTTTACGGGGAAACCGGTTTTCTTTTCTACAATTATTTATTATTATTTTGGTAAATATTATGTGCTTGTTTTTCTTTGTAATTTCAATTTTGGCGTGGATATGACTTTTTCCAATAAAGAACGGAAAAGCAAAAGTGGACTTCGACGCCGCACGACCGATCGTCCACTACTGAATTGATTATTCACACTTCGAATTTATTAAAAATGCATAGCATGAAAATTTATTAACTAGGAATTTTTTCGGAAGAAATATAAGTTTAAACTAAGACTATTTTCGTTTTTATGAAGTAGTTTCTATTTAATCTCCTCTCGACTACAATCACAAATTTTGTCAGAACTAGAAATCCATATTAATTGGGATTTAATTGTTTCGTTTCCAATTTGATTGCTTGGGGTTTATTATAGTTCTGCGTATTACAACACCACATTCGAACAATAGAGGAGTCATATAAAACTCCTATATATGACTCATAACACATATCATTATAATTCACGGAAAATATTCAATTTAATGATCATACAAATTTTGGCTCAATACTAATAATCATGACAAAATATGATGGAGGGCCATCACTACTACGGGCAAAGAATTGAACAAGGCTTATCTTTATTCGATATTATTTAGAAGAATCAGTAATAAAAAACTTTCTCAACCCAAACTATACTGATCAACAACTACACTAACTACTCCATTAAACTCGGTATCACTCTCCACGACCACTTTATTATCCGACACATTAGTCACCGCGTGGACCGGAAAATTACCTTGACTAGTTACTCCTCAGCACTGAGTACTGGAAATGGTTAATTTTGTTAGGAAACACCAACACCGGATTAAAATCGGCCACCCACAACTTGGTCCCATTTCCCTCCACCGACAATTTCCCAACCGTTGACTTAAGCTTCATTCCATTGACATTGTTCTGGTCAATTACGACCTGGT
Organism: Hypericum perforatum; assembly: GCA_012979155.1. NCBI lineage: Eukaryota > Viridiplantae > Streptophyta > Magnoliopsida > Malpighiales > Hypericaceae > Hypericum > Hypericum perforatum. The sequence continues at coordinate 3,206 of SOPF01020105.1, forward strand.
CAACGCTCGAGAATGAGCCATTTAGCTCCACTATGGGTACCATGTTCCTAGGGTCCCCATTAAACATGTTGTTGACTATGTTTAGGCCAGAAATTCTACCGTTGGTGGACTTGAGCACCACGTTGCCGTCTCCCAGGAACAATCCGTCGGTGACGTGGACTTGCTGAGGGTCTTCCATGACAATGGAATTGTAATCAAGGTAGCAATTGGAAATTCTGGTGAGTGAGGCTGATGATTTTACCATAATTCCAACGCCGCCCCAATAGGTGGCTTTGTTGTAGCAATGTACCCCGGTGACGATGTTGGCCTGGCCGCTTAGCAATACTCCGATCGCCGCAGAGAATATTGCAATGTCCGTAATTGCATTGTCGTTACCTGCCACCAATTAAGGGATTGTAAACACAAACACAAAATGAGATGTCGATGCCCAATTTTCGAGGTGGAATTCGACCATCTAAATCACGCATGACCTTAAATAAAAATGTTACTCAACATTATAAATAAATTTTATTTGGGTGTCAACATCGTAGAATCAAATTTAACCATAACAGTGTCAAAATAGAATTCATGATTATGTCCCGATAAAGTTTTATCGAATTTAGCAATCGTAACTTTATAAAAGAGTATTCTACGATAGTTATTATATAATTTTATTTTATATAAATAGGGGTTTTGCCCCTTCACTTCACCAAAACAAACTAAGCCTTACCTAAAATACAATGTTGGAAAGAGAAGAGTACCTGCGAGGTGAATGCTAGTGCCGGAGAAGTATTTCTCCTCGGAGTCCCCGCCGACAGTGGAATTTTGTCCGAGGAAGGAATTAGAGACAAATGTCTCATGACCCCTTTGGACTATGATCCCTTGGGTTGTGAAATGAAGGAATAAGCAGTTGGTGATTCGGATTCGAGCCGAGTCAATCACGAAAATGCCACCTCCTCTAAATTTCGAATCGAATAATATGTCACGAAAGGTGATGTCCTCGTAGTATATAGAGTCCCCTTGGCTTTTCATCCCAATTATTGCACCATCCACAGTGTTGGCTGATACCTAAAAATACAGATATGTTATATTAGAATTATGTTCCGTTCAAATTTTGATCAATTTAGCTAATTTCGAGAAAAGAAATTACCTGGGACTGTGGGGACCATAGTTCTATTAGGTGCCTATCGCCTGGGAATTTATCTGATGCGCGTAATGTCCCCGACTTTACCTAGTCAAAGCAATGCCACAAAAAAAATGGACGAATTAATTTTGTAGCTCATTTTGCATGCAAGTGGTATAATTAGATTGCTTTGGGAATCCAAAACTAGACGCATTTATTATAATGTGCACTAATGCTAGACAATAGAGTGTAGAAATCACATGACAATCGTAGACGGTTCGAATATTAACGGATCATATTTAGAATGGGATATTAGAAATAGTGCTAACTAACTAGTAGATTGCCGGCACCAGGTGGGAATCTGATGGGGTTGGAGACGAGGAAACGACCACCTTGGAAGTCGATCACAGCACCGCCCAAGTCATTAACTCCGGGGAGCAGGTCCTCCTTTTGGGCTTGGACTTGAAACGCGTCCTTCAAAGCCTCCATTATCGCATCGCTACTGTCTCGGATCCCCGATGGGTCAGCTCCGTACCCAATTGGATAGAACTGTTATGTTAGTATTTATATGTACTAAAGACAATCTGGATAGGACATTGTAATTGATCAATATTCAGTTATAATATTAATTTGATTAATAATATTTGGTATTATATAAAATGAATATATCGTTTGATTGTTTGCATATATTCATGTTTATATTCCCATGAACTTTTGTCGTTATTGAGAATGTGAGATCTCAGATAATGGTATACATAGTTCTTAAATAGCCCCAATCAATGATCATCGAGAATGGGATATCGATGATACAATGGAGATTGGTGTGCGATCTGCATCATATCTTTAGAGGATGTAGTGGTTCTCACAACTACGAGATACTAGGTATTTCATGATGGATGCACAGATACTTTGGAGAGTATTGGTATACCCGATCGAGAAACCGTTTGGTGTATTCTATTTATGTTTCTACGGGAATATCGGTTTGTGGGGTAGTGAAGTAGTCCTTTGACTTGAGGTCAATACGCACGACATGTACGGAGTGGCAGACCTTAACCATGACCGATGCTTGCACTCCTAACGGAGTAGATATGGCATGTGTTAGGCACATCATGAAGTATATGTGCGTGGTAGTTGAGCCAAGAATAGGATTCATTCCTCGAATAGACTTGGAGAGAATACTTGTCTTCTCATAATTAATTGGATCGTAAATCATTGGCCAATGTGCATCATTTTCAAAATGGTGTCTGAAGTGACAGTATGATCAATTAATAGAATGAGATAATATGATTAAGTCATTAGAACAGACACGTAATCATGTTCTAGACTTAATCAAGTATTCGTGAATGAAAGGACCGTACCACTATGAGCTTCACATTACAGGCAGTTGCAGTATCCTCGCAACGTACCTTATATATTGAGATAGTCTGATTTATTGTCTAGGTTTAGACTAAGACCGTTAGTTTGACTAAGCGCTCGATATATAAGGGCCTATGGGTCACACAACAAGTAGTTCTTATTTACGAGTTGAAGTCGGTTAGATTAAATATTGATTTGATCAATATTTAATTTATAAAGAAGTAATATAATTCTATTAGATAGAATTATGATTTTATTGTTTAATTAAGTTTGACTTAATTAAATAATAAAATATATAGCAAAATTTATTTAAAATGACTGGGTCAAGAAAATAATATATTGGAAAGATTTTTGTTTTTGAAACATATAATTAATTAATTATTAATTAATTAATTAATTAAAAAGGGGGTGGGCGACTTGCTGTGCCATTATCAATTAAATAATGGTAACCTAATAAATACCTAACTATGATGACGACGCCCCCATTTTATAATTGATTATGATAAACAATTGATTTATTAATTGTTGTGTCTATGGGTCACACAACAAGTAGTTCTCAATAACGATATAAGTTCATGGGAATTTATGAATATATGCAAACAATCAAACGATATATTTATTTTATATAATGCCAAATATTATTAATCAAATTAATATTACAACTGAATATTGATCAAGTACAATGTCCTATCCAAATTGTCTATAGGACATATAAATACTAACAATCTCCCACTTGGCCTAGAGCCAATCACCCATGTGTCTAACACCCAGACTTGTGAAATGGCTGGTGTGTTTTTCTACACTCAGTGGTTTGGTGAAAAGATCAGCCAAATTATCTTCTGTGGGAATCCGTTCTAACTCTATTTCCTTTCTTGCTATGATCTCTCGGTTCAAGTGATAGCGCCTATGTACATGCTTGTTTCCGTTATTAGATCTTGGTTCCTTCGCCTGTGCAACTGCACCAGTGTTATCACAATAAACTTTTATTGGAAGACTGGCACTCAGAACCACCCTTAGTTCTTTCAAGAACTCAGATATCTAGACTGCCTCCTTGGCAGCTTCTGATGCAGCAATGTACTCAGCCTCGGTTGTCAAATCTGCAGTCGTATTTTGCTTGGAACTATTCCAACTTACCGACCCACTATTGAGCATGAAAACATAACCTGACTGTGACTTCATGTCATCATAGTCAGTCATAAAACTGGCATCGGTAAACCCAGTTACCATAAGTTCTGGCTGCCCACCATAGACTAAGAAATATTCTTTAGTTTGTCTAAGATACTTTAGAATATTCTTAACAGCAATCTAGTGACTATCACCTGGGTTCTTCTGATATCTACCAGTAATACTGATAGCGTAGGCCCATCGGGTCTAGTGCAAGTCATGGCATACATGATTGATCCAATCGCAGATGCATATGGGATACCTTCTATGTATTTGATTTTTGCTTCCTTAGAAGGACAATCCTTCTTTGATAGCTTAATCCCATGATTTGCTGGCAGATAACCTCTCTTAGAGTTCTCCATTTGAAAATGCTTCAGTATTTTGTCTATGTATGTAGATTGTGATAGCCTCAACATCCTTTTAGATCTATCTCTATAAATCTTTATTCCAAGGATGTAGAAGGCTTTACCTAAGTCCTTCATCATAAAGGTCTTAGACAGCCAATCCTTTACGGATTGCATTAATGGGATATTGTTTCCTAAAATCAATATATCATCCATATATATGATAATAAAAATAGTCTTATCCCTTTGGCATTTCCGATAAACACATAGATCTTCTGTATTTCTAACAAAGTCAAACGATTTGATAGCTTCGTCAAAACGGATATTCCAACTCCTAGAAGCTTGCTTTAATCCATAAATAGATCTCTGTAGCTTGCATACTAATTGTGAATTTGTCTTGGATGTAAAACCTTCTGGCTGTGTCATAAACACACGCTCCTCGAGGTTTCCATTAAGGAAAGCCGTTTTAACATCCATCTGCCAAATGTTATAATCATAGTATGTAGCTATAGCAAGTAAAATCTGAATAGACTTAATCTTTGCAACTGGTGAAAAGGTCTCATCATAGTCAATGCCTTCGCGTTGTCTATAACCCTTTGCCACCAACCTAGCCTTGTAGGTTTGCACTTTGCCATCTGTATCGATCTTCTTCTTGAAGATCCATTTGCAGCCAATGGGTCTAACCCCTTGAGGCAATTCTACTAAGTCCCAGACTTGATTTATATACATTAAGTTTATTTCAGATTTCATGGCTTCTAACCACTTTCCTGAATTAATATCTGACATCGCTTCAGTATAAGTCTTAGGTTCATCCATATCCGGGATTTCCACATCATTATGTTCCTCTAAGAGGTAACTAAACTTGATAGGTGGACGATAAATCCTAGTAGACCTACGAAGTTCTATTTGTGCATGCTGTTCATTCTGATCGTGAAAAGGTTCTTCTGCAATGATCTGATCAATGCCAGGAGAATTCTCAGGAGCAACACTCTCAAGTGTTTCCTGAGTAGGAGTTTGAACAATGTCCAAATTATCCTCATTCAGCCTTATTGAGGTATCTTTAGAGATATCTCTAATTCTGCTCCCACTGGCTAAAAGACTATCACCTAGTGATAGACTCTCACCATGAGAATCACTGAATACTCCCACTGATTCCTTGTCGTGGTTATCTGACAAGTTCTCAGTCTCAATATTACTTTGTGGTTCTTGAATTTCTTCAAGCTCTATCTTTTTACGACCTTGTCCTTTAAAGACATAGTCATTTTCAAGGAATGTCGCCTGTCTAGAAATAATAACCTTTTGTTTCTCAGGGAGATAGAAATAATATCCTTTCGTTTCCTTTAATATTTTTCACCTTTGGATTCCAAATTATCAGTGAGCATCTTCTTCACATACACGGGGTAACCCCATGTTTTGATATGTAACAATGATGGCTTCTTGCCACACCATATCTTATATGGCATTCTCTCAACTGATTTGGATGGAATCCTATTCAAAATGTATATTGAACTTTAGAGTGCGTAACCCCAAAGAAATGTTAGAAGAGAGGAGAAACTCATCATGGACCTTACCATGTCTAACAAGGTTCGGTTCCTCCTCTCGGACACACCATTCATCTGTGGTGTTCCAGGAGGTGTCCATTGTGATTGGACCCCATGTGACTTTAAATAATCCATGAACTCTTGGCTAAAGTATTCACCTCCTCGATCTGATCGAAGAGTCTTAATACTCTTTCTAAGTTATTTCTCTACTTCTGCCTTATACTCCTTAAACTTCTCAAAGGCCTCAGATTTGTGTTTCATAAGAAACACATATCCATACCTAGAGAGGTCATCAGTAAAGGTAATGAAGTATCCAAAACCTCCTCTTGCTAGAGTGGGTAATGGCCCACACACGTCGCTGTGAACCAACTCTAACACTTCTTTGGCTCTAACTCCTTTCCCAAAAAAGGGTTTGTTTGTCATTTTACCTTTGAGACAAGATTCACAAGTTCCATAAGACTCAAAGTCAAATGGGGTTAAGTAGTCTAGCTGTCTTAACCTTGTAATTCTTTTTTCATTGGCATGACCAAGTCTACAATGCCACAAGAAGGTGAGATTTTCCTGATTATTTAATTTTAGTTTCTTGTTTTCCACATTAAGAATATCATGCCCACCATTCAACAAGTATAAACCATTTTGAAGAGAGACATTTCCATAAGCAATACCATTTAACGAAAAGTAGCAACTACTGTTCAAGAAATGGAAAGAAAAGCCCTCAATGTCCAACATCGGAATGGATATAATGTTTCTGGTAATAGATGGAACAAAATAACAATTATTAAGTTCCAGTCTATATCCACTGGGTAGATCTATAATATATGTCCCTATGCATTCAGCAGCAACTTGTGCTCCGTTTCCTACGCATAGAGCGATCTCACCCGGTCTAACTGCCCTACTGTTCTTGAGACCTTCCACATTCGTACAAATGTGTGAGCCACAAGCGGTATCTAATACCCAGCAGTTAGATTCATTAGTGGACATATTTATCTCAATAACAAACAATTCTCTTTCAACAGAAATACCTAGTATCTCATTTTCTTCATGCCTTTGCATCAAATGCGTACTTTGTTGCCAATCCAGAAAATTTGGCCCAGCCAATTTATTTGATTCCAAATCCAGTTTCATCAATATGTTAGCTATTTCAACACACCTAAGGAAATAAAATTAAAAATGGAATTAAAAACATATAATTCCTATTGATCAATATTCAGTAATCAAAATAAACATGGCATTTTGTCTTATTTTGTCTCCATTATTTTCACATATTCAACAACCTCATCAGAAGAATACGAATTTATATCTAATATAAATCTTAATGGACTAGGATCCACATTCCTACTATTACAACCCCTGCTTTGGCTGGTGATTATAATAGCATAACTGGTAGGTCTCTAAACCAATTGCAGTTCATACAATTCCTAGTTATTGGACCAAGTCCAATTGATGTCCCCTAGTTATTTCCTTCCTTTGGCGAGTGAAATAATTTTGAGTGATTTACAACCATCACACGGCAACATTTACATGTCCCTATAAGAGTTTCATAAGACGTAATTCCAAGCAAAAGACTTTGGTCTTAAATACTATAGAGCGAAATCTCAGTTTCTCTTAATTATGATGGAAGACATCATTCATTCTAAATGAAAACTATATTTAAGTTGAGGAACATTTTATTTGTTCAAAACAAGATCCATGCATATTTTACATAATATTTATAAGTCATACTTAGAAAATAAATGTAAAGATTCAATTTGAATCTAATTCAATTTTAGCATAAGAACCTTACTGTAATTAATTCAAAATTAATTTATGGACTTTATTGTAATTTTAGAATTAATTTAAGGACCTAAATGTAATTTTCCATAGGCATAAAATTACATAAACCATCCCAGGACCAAACTGAAAAAATTAGAAAGTTCCAAAGACTAAAACATAATTTAACCAGGTGGCAAAATTACAAAAGGATCATTTAAATTCATTAGGGAACAAACTGAAAATTTTCTAAAATTATCAGTGATCGAAAAGAAATTTACCAGCTACTGGATAATTTCAGATTACCACAGGGACTAAATTGAAATTTTCAAGAACTTTCGATGACTAAATCATATTTTGCCAGAAGTGAAAAATTACAGAAAACAGCAGGGACCAACTTGCAATTTCCAAATTCTCGGATTTGCAAGGAGGCCCCCGAAGAATTTCAAATTTCCAGCCGTCAGTCCCCGGCAAATTTCAAAATTAATCCCCGAACACCAAAATTCGATCGCCGACTATCCGGACCACACCGCCGGCTTCCGGTCGAGGCCCGTGGCCAGACGATGTCACCGAAGGTCGTAGATATCGGGTTCTCGGCGTGTGTCGGCCGGAATCGAGCTTCTAAAGCTCCGGCAAATCTTCCAAAATCCGAGCTCCTCGTCGGGGCTACCCCAGCCATCATCGCCGGTACCACCATGATGTTCACGACGAGGCGAGCTCGTTGGTGGTACCCGGATGCCTCAGCTTGGCCACGTCGGTGCTACCCGCGTCGTCCAACTCAACCCGACAACCCCGGCAACCCAAACTCCGGTCTCCGACCCTCACGGTCGCTCACACACCCAAGCCCAAGGTCGGGCGAGCTCTCCGATGGTCCTAGACCACGAGTCTCCGCGTGTGGCGGCCGGGAACGTCGATGCGTCTTTTTCCCGATCGCGTCCGATTAACCCCGAGCTTCTGTCCGAAACTGGAACGAAGCCGACAACATAGTAGAGCACGATGGTAGCCCAGCTTATTCCATCATCTCCCGGTTTCGTTCCATTTTCCCAAAGCCGTAAGCCATGACGAAAATCGGATGAATCGGTTTTCAGAAAAAGAACGTTGCAAAACCCAGTTTTCCCATACGTCAATTTTGAAGGAAATAAAGCCCAGTTTTCTCTTGCGGTAATTAAAACCAAAACCCAGTTTTTCCTTTTGTTGGTTTTAAAATCATACTCCCGATTAAAATCCCAGTGTGTTGATATTCTAAAGGAAGCCCGGTTCCAGTTTGTTGGATGGAGTTAATTTTGTTTTAAAATTTCCAAAGGTAATAAAACCAAAATTCAAAACCCAGTTTCGTTACATTTAATTACACCCTTTTGTAAACGAGTTTCCAGTTTTGCAATCAGAAAAATCAAAACATGAAATCCTGTTTCAATCGGTAATTAAAATTACTTTGCAATTTATGTATACAGCCATAAAATCAGCCTAGCTCTCATACCAATTGTTGGAATTTTCGAATATAAACCTCTAAGTTCATAACAGCGGAAGTTACAATTTTTACCAACAATAATCTGACCATGGCAATATAACATAAATAAACTGTAAGAATAAACTTAAGTGGATAGTAGATCGATGTTCTTCGTGACCAAGTCTCTCTCGTTGAGCAGTTCCTCTACTATGGTATCCACGTAGCCTGATCTACGAATTCTCAAAAGTCGTGATCTTCGTGAATTCGCTAGGAGAATTCTTGACCGAAGAACAATATAGAGAAGTATGATTTTCGGTGTAAAAAACCACCTCGAAACCACCAAACCGCCCCGATTAAACACCTAGGTACAGTCATGAAGCCAACACATCATCTTCTATTTTAATTGGGCTGGGAAAAACCCATACTGGCCCGCACGTTGTACGAGGTCATACTAGGCCGACCAGGTGACCCAATATGGTAGGTGGGTAATAGGCCCCCATCAGCGATGAGCCTGCCTCGGGATCCAGTTCCAAAATCAAGATATATGACTTTTAAGTTTTAACTTTTAAACTCATACAATGGGTATTCACATTGTACACTCCCATATTTGATTTTAATTTAAATACGTATTTTCGTCTCTTGTAAATCATTGGGTTGGACTCAGTGTTGAGAATTAAATTGTAACTTCGGAGAATAGAGAAATAATGAAAAATAAAAGACGCAAGATTTATTAGCTCAATTTGTTAAGCTCACAATGTCGCCAAACTAGGTTTGTCACTGTTTTGCGACATATGACTAGACACACCTTATAGCGCTCTATATCATCTTTACGTTGATCTTGTATATCCATTTCGAGTTGATGGCTTTGTTCTCAGGTGGGAAAGATTTAAGAGTCCAAATGCTATTAGCTTCAAGAGTTTAAAGTTTTGATGTCACTATGTGAACGTGTAATTATGAATTAATTATTTTTAAATCAACAAATAAATTTATTAATAAGTAACAAAATTACATAATATAATGTGTTTATCTCGAAGATTGGACAATGAGATATTGTCACCGATGGTTTACAATCATAAAATGATCGAATGCGTAAACGATTTTCACCAATTTTATTTTTTTCGCAAGATCTAAAATCCTCTTAGGACTAATACAAAATTTGTTAAATTTGATATGTGGATAGAGATACAATTTTGCTTAAAATAACAAATCATTCCTCCTTTCATAGAGAAGTTCAGGGCATGCCAACTCACCCAAAAGAGTGAATAAGCGGCTGCCACACAGCAAGGCTATATCTTTACTTGTTGGGTTTTTCAAGTGTCATCACAATTATAAGATTGCTGGAACTTGGGCTTTGGGACCTTTTAACGGGTCCAAACCCATTTTTGCTCAATAATATTGCCCACAAACACATTTTTCCCTACAAGTTTGATTGGGACAGAATAAAGAAATACCGTCACTGCCTCGCACTTATTTAGTTGGCAATTTCAATCCAGGCTCGGACTCAAGCAATACATTTACCCACCTCCAAGTAGAGTTTACTTTATACTGTCTGTCCATTTTACTTGCTTCTTGGTTCACTTATATTCTTTAATTGAAATATACTTGTTTGTCGTAGCCAGATTGAGGATGACTTGCATCATCCGCTAGTATCTTCAACATATCTCAACGCAGAATATATAAAGGCGTCTTTGTAGAGTTATGTCTCAATCAGTGTATGAGAGATCGCAGAATATTTAAAGGCGTCTTTGTAGAGTTATGTCTCAATCACGGGATGGGAGGTCGGATGCAGGGAGCAACACAGAGCCGCATGGTGAAACCATCATCGACGTTGATGGAAATGTAAGATAAACCCAGCCCTAGACTTATGAGCAACCTTACTCTTACTTTGGAGGTAAATGTTAACCCTTCGTGACCTGTTCAAGAAACTTCTTTTTCCAAAAAATATGTCTTTATAAATTAGGGTGCCAGATCATCGTTCCTGTCAGGGTGGAAATAGTGTTCGGAACATTCAGAACATAATTTTGGATATGGTGGCAGAAACAATGCATTTACACATAACAAACTAGAGAGATTATCTTGATTATATTTTAAGGTTTGGAAACTTAATCCTAAGATTTTTCATCGCGGCATTTAATACCACGTATTCTAGGATTTATTAAACGAGCTGAGATGAAGCTAATAACCTCTAACCGCCATGAGAGCAGTTAAAAGCTCGGAGAGAGAGAGGAAATGAACACCGGATAAGAGAGAAGGAGAATAACCGTTTTAAGTTTATTGTAATGAAACCACTTGTATTTCCAATCTAAAGTTCATCTATTTATATTTAACTAATGCTATAAAACGTTGTCGTAATACTACTAGCTTCAGCGTACAAGTAAAACGTTGCCCTTTCAGTCAGCATGTGTGCGCCATGTGATTCAGAAGCGTTGGCGGGAATTAAGAGTTGAATCCAATGGTCTTTTTCTTCTTCTTCTTTGTTTCATCTTTAACCTGGGAATTCGTCAGGCTTGTATGGTAAAAATGAATTTAGATTTGAGATCCAATTGTCACTGAAATTTTCAATAATTGAAAATTGAGTTTTCAATATATTTTTATTTAACTCGTAATTTCTTTTACATGTGCGTCACTAAATTAGCTGATAAATGATTCCGTTGTTATTTCAGCACGGGTGGCCATTTTCGAGAGAGATGACGAACTGTATTATGCGATTTATAAAGCGACAAACAAAGGCGACTGGGAGACTGCAAAAAGGATATACGAAACTCATAAGCTATCCTTTATTACTCCGATCACTCCCGAAAGGCAGACTGCTCTTCACATTAATGCAGCATTGGCAGGCCAAACCCAATTCGCGAGAGAGTTGATCCACGAAAGGGGAAACAGTAATTGGCTATGGCGACCAGATTCAAATGGCAATACTCCACTTGTCTGCGCCGTGGTATCTGGAAGTCATGTTACAAAACAGCAAAGGCTTGGAGATATTAAAGAGTAAAGAATTCTGGCAGAAAATCCTTGCTTTGACTTCGTTAGGACGCAAAGACATAATGACCTACATGTACGGAGTCTGCAAGGATCTCCTTGAAAATGACGACCGCACCTACCTGCTTTTTGCTCTAATTGATGCTGACATGTATGGTGAGATTATATTTCTTTGATCCGTCGTGGGATCTAATCATCCGTCATCCCGACCTTCTTGTCCAATCCTAATGAAGTGCCTCCAATCTCCAGTCAAGTTCTGTTTAGATTCAACATTCACCCGATTTAGACTAATGGTCTTAATCTGCATTTACAGATATGGCTTGGGACTTGTCAACTGTTAAGAAAAGAGTTGGAAGCATTCTAAATGAGCAAAGTGGACAGAGACAATAATGTGAGGAGAATCGATGATGTTCCTCGTTTTCTTAGTTTTCTCTATACAAAAGAGAGAAAGATGATGTCTGTTATATTACAGTGATCTATTTGCCTACATATATACAAAGCAAAAGCATCAACGCGGGACAATACAGGTGTGGGCTTAGTACAAAACAAATGCCCATGCGGGTGTGGGCTTAATACAAAATAAAAGTTCATGCATGGAATAACTCAGTTGCAGGCTCGATGTCTTTTGTCGGGCAAGTAGGCCGAGTTGTTCAAGTTGTCTTCTTTGAATAAATTAGTCCCCATAACGTGCTCCAGAGTATCTGTCAACACACCCCCGCAAGTGGGAAGGTGAATGTTCACCATTCCCAACTTGGAGACCAGAAAGCGATGACGAGGAATGAGCAGAGACTTGGTGAAGAGGTCAGCAACTTGGAGAGCCGAGGGAACATGAAAAAGCTTCAAGAGACCAGATTTAAGTCGCTCACGAATGGTGTGACAATCAATATCAATGTGCTTGGTGCGCACGTGGAACACAGCGTTTTCAGCGATATGAATAGCGGATTTGTTATCACAGTAGACAAGAGCGGGAGTAGGAGGGACGAGAAGGTCACGAAGCAAGTATGTGAGCCATTGAACTTCACAACTAAGTGAGGCAAGAGCACGGTATTCAACCTCGGAGGAAGAACGAGATACCGTGGTTTGTTTCTTAGCACGCCAGGAGATAAGGGATTCGCCAAGAAAGACAGCAAATCCGGTGATGGAGCGACGTGAGCCTTCACAGTTTCCGTAATCGCTATCACAAAATCCTTTCAATTGAAGATGAGAGGTTCGGGAAAAATAGAGACCATAACCAGGGTGCCCTTTGAGATAACGAAGAACCGATAGGCAGCCTTTAAATGAACATCAGTAGGATGGGACATGAACTGACTAAGCTGTTGAACCGGAAAGCAAATATCAGGTCGCGTGGTCGTGAGATATAACAAACGGCCAACAAGCCGACGGTATGTATGAGAAGTGACTGGCTGATCAGATGAAATGCAAAGGTCTTCATCATCAGGATCAAGAAGAGGATCATCATCAAGAGGGGTACCATCCGTAGCTTGTAGGCAAAGTTTGTATTCCATAGGACTGTCAGCCGGCTTGCATCCAAGATAACCGGAATCCTTCAGGATTTCAAGGAGATATTTCTTCTGGCTCAAGTGAAGACCATCATCACGGCGAGCAACCTCAAGACCGAGAAAGTACTTCAGTTCCCCGAGATCTTTGAGGTGAAAAAGGCGATGAAGAGTTGTCTTGATATGTTGAAGTACAGAGAGATCATCACCACAGAGGATAATATCATCAACATAGATGAGCAAGACAACGAAGGAAGACCCCTGTGATCGAGTAAAAAGGGAGTGATCAGAATGAGATTGTTTGAAACCTTGGGCCAAGAGGGAGTTACTGAGCTTGGCAAACCATTGACGCCCAGCTTGTTTGAGTCCATATAAAGAACGACAAAGGTGGCAAACTTTTCCAACATCGGATGGTGCAACTGTAAGACCGGGAGGAAGACGCATGTATACATCCTCGTTTAAGTTGCCATTGAGAAAGGCATTATTTACATCAAGTTGATGGAGGAACCAACCCTTTTGAACAGCAACAGCGAGGACAAGGCGAACGGTGGTGAGCTTGGCAACTGGAGAAAATGTGTCCATGAAATCAATACCGTAAGCTTGGGTGTACCCTTGAGCAACGAGGCGTGCTTTATAACGGTCAATACTACCATCAGATCGTAATTTAACCCTGTATACCCAACGACATCCAATGGCTTTCTTGCCGGGAGGTAGAGTTTCAAGATCCCATGTGTGGTTGGTGGCCAAAGCATCAAGTTCAACTTGCATGGCCTGCTGCCAAAAGGGATCCAATACGGCTTCACTGTAGTGACGCGGCTCATGAGATGTAAGTAATCGAGTACTGAAAGCTCGATGGTGAGTAGAAAGATGAGCTAGACCAAAGTAATCAGATAAGGGATAAGGAGTGGACCTGCTATGTTCAAGAGAATGATCGGTGCTGCCAACTATAGTGCCACACAAATAATCAGCGAGATATTGTGGTGGCCGGCGGGCTCTGGTTGTGCGAGGCAGGATATCAACATGGGGAGGGGGTGGCGAGGAGGTTATAGAAGGTGGAGATGGAGAGACTGGCAGTGATGGAGATGGTAAATTAATATCTTCATTATCAGGTGGAGTTATATCATCGGTGATGGGGGAAGTAAGAGGTAAGACAAGAGAAGTGGGGTCATATGGTTGGTATATATCAGGAGAGTAAAGATGGGAGTTTTGGAAAGGATATATAGTTTTGTGAAAGACAACATCACGAGAGATGATAAGTTGGTGAGACTCAAGATCGTAAAGTTTATATCCTTTTATCCCAAATGGGTAACCAAGAAAAACATATGGACGGGACCGCGGGGAAAACTTAGTGCGCCCAACATCTATAGTAGAAGCATAACAAAGGGAGCCAAATATCTTGAGATAGCTTAAAAGAGGTTTGGTTTTATGGAGGAGTTCATGTGGAGTCTGGTTATTTAGTAAGGTGGAAGGAAGCCTGTTCAAAAGATAAGCAGCATGGAGGATGGAATGGCTCCAAAATACTAAGGGAAGATGAGCATGAATGAGAAGAGAACGGGCAATATTTAGGAGGTGTTGATGTTTACGCTCAACTCGACCATTTTGTTGAGGGGTATATCTACAGGATGTTTCATGTATAATCCCATTAGTGTGATAAAAGCTCTTAAGAAAGAATTCGGTTTATTGGTCAGTTCTAATAGTTTTAATGGTCGTACCAAACTGGTTTTTGATGAGATCATAAAATTGAGGCAGGATGGTAGATACTTCAGATTTTGCTTTCATGAGATACACCCAAACAGAGCGAGAAAAGTCATCCACTAAGGTAAGAAAATATTGGAAACCATCATGTGAGGGTAAGCTATAACGACCCCAAACATCAGCATGCAAAATCTCAAATATAGCAGTGGCTCGACTGGAACTAGAGGAAAAAGGAAGCCTTTTGTGTTTAGCCAAATGACAAACATCACAGTGCATATTGACCTTAAAGGAAATTGGGGAATGTATTTTATGCAAAATCTGCAATTTGGAAGAAGGCAGATGACCGAGTCGACAATGCCAAAGGTCTAGATCGTTGTGGAGAAGTCTTAAGGTGTTGGTTGTATGGGAGTTGGTTGGTGTAGAAAGCTGTCGATATCCCACGTCAAGCAAGTAGAGCCCATTAGTTTGTGTGGCTTCACCAATCATTCTTGAACATTGGCGGTCCTGTATAACACAAGAATCATTCTCAAAACATAGTGAGTAAGAGGAGTTCGCCATCAGCTTACTAACAGAAACGAGATTGAAGGTAAAACTGGGAACAAGAAGTAGACGTCAGTTGTACTAAACCAATGTGTGTTGCTTGTGCTTGTGCACCATTCGGCAATCCAACAAGTAGACCAGATACTGCTGTTTTAGTGATAAATGAGACAGGAGAGCATGCAATGTGGTCTGTCGCTCCTGAATCTAGGATCCATTTACCGGTTAAAAAAGAGGAGAAAACATTACACAAGGTACCTGAGACATGGAAGTGCTCACTTCCTGACGGTATTCCAGAAGACGAGGCTGGTGTGCTCATGGTGGAGTCTGCAGTAGACGAGTTCATCATAGCAGGAGATGCTTGTTGCACCAGAGAGAGAAGTCCATTGTATTGGTCCTGTGATAAGGCCAACTTATTTAATGCAGCAGCCAAAAACTGAGCATTAGAAGAAGTAGTGTCTCCAAGAGCACTGGCCATATTAGAGGAGTGATATGAGCCTCTGTTCTGGTTTGAACCTGCAGAATATCCATTGCCCTTATTATTAGGAGCCTGAGCCAAATTCTTGGACTGGAAGTTCGGTGGAAAACCGTGTTTCTTGAAGCACTTATCCACCGTGTGGCCGTCCCTATTGCAGTAGGTACAATGTGGCCGATTGGATGTATTCCAATATTTCTTTCCACCCGAGCTTCTTTGTGCAGTAGTTATTGAATTTATTTGACCATCACCAGCAACGTTAGCAACAGGTATGAGAGGTTGTGAGGAGTTCAGAAGGCGTCTTTCTTGTTGGAGAGCAAGAAACAGAACACGGCTTATTGTAGGTAATGGCTCCATCATAAGAATTTGCTCAGACACATGAACATAGTTATCATTAAGGCCTCGCAAGAATCTAGTTATCATTTCTCTAGCTCTATACCCTTTAACCACCATGTACAGATTACAAGCATCCGCTATTGTGTTAGGAACACACTTACAATGAGGATAAGGTAGATATTGCTCAAGTTGATCCCATAAAACACGATATTGAGCAAAATAATCTAAGATTGTCAATGCTCCTTGCCTAAGAGCAAAAATCTGTGCCTGCAAGTTAGAAGTTCTCATAGCATCACCACGACCATAACGATCCTTGAGGTCTTCCCAAAGATCAAATGCGGACTCAAACCACATAATACTTTGCGCTATCCTAGGTTCAACTGACCTTATGATCCAACTAGAAACCATAGTGTTGTTCCGTTTCCAAGATACAAAACGTGGATCATTAGTAGAAGGAGGACAGATCGTACCGTCGATGAATCCGATCTTGTGTTTGGACCAAAGAGCCATCTCAACCGCACGACTCCAAGACATGTGGTTGTGCTCGTTTAACAATGGCGTCACTAGTACAATCGCTGGACTTTCATTCGGATGTAAGTAGAAAGGATCTGCTTCCTCGACATGGCTGGAGGCTGGAATTCTGGTAGGAGTTGCAGGTGTCTCTACTCCAGATCCAGGCGTCGCCATCTTTAGTGTATTACAGATTAAATGCAGCTAAGAAGAATTAAGACCTGTTCTGATACCATGTTAAGAAAAGAGTTGGAAGCATTCTAAATGAGCAAAGTGGACAGAGACAATGATGTGAGGAGAATCGATGATGTTCCTCGTTTTCTTAGTTTTCTCTATACAAAAGAGAGAAAGATGATGTCTGTTATATTACAGTGATCTATTTGCCTACATATATACAAAGCAAAAGCATCAACGCGGGACAATACAGGTGTGGGCTTAGTACAAAACAAATGCCCATGCGGGTGTGGGCTTAATACAAAATAAAAGTTCATGCAGGGAATAACTCAGTTGCAGGCTCGATGTCTTTTGTCGGGTAAGTAGGCCGAGTTGTTCAAGTTGTCTTCTTTGAATAAATTAGTCCCCATAACGTGCTCCAGAGTATCTGTCAACATCAACGGGGGAGCGGTTTGCCGCTTGCAGAGGGGAATATAAAGTGGACGCTTTAAGCGCATTGGCACGAAAGCCACATTTAGCCAATACTTTCCCTCAAGCTCCATCATCTATCATTAATCGATGTTAGTTATATTGTTCAGCGACCTGCCACCTTTTTCCATCAAACTAAATTTGTTCCAGTTGCAGTCGTAGTTAGTAGGACTCTGATGATCCAAAGCAACTCCTTAATTTACTGCATTTGTATCCAACAGATTGGAATTTAGTTACCTCTGGCAAAACCCAGAAAAATAATCTACATCAAAGTGCTTATGAACTGGCTGAGTACATCAGCGATCAAGTGGCCTCAAATGCCGAAGCAATATTACACATGAAGGAGAGGCATTGGACGCCAATATTTGTTGCAGCAGAGCACGGGAACGTCGAGTTCCTCAAGTTACTTATTGAAAAGCTTCCCGATGCAGTATTCCAGAGAAATAAGGATGGGCAAACCATATTCCATGTTGCAGTTTTGTTTCGTCGTGCAGAGGTCTTCGACTTGTTAAGCAAAATAGGTTCTTCCAAGTACCTGATAGCACAGATCAAAGACAGATATGGAAGCAATTTGTTGCATATGGCTGGAGAGTGGTCACCTTCAGACTACCTCGATGTTGTACCTGGAGAAGCCCTTAAATTGCAGCGAGAGCTATTATGGTTCGAGGTAAATTTTACTGTTCTGTTGGGATGGCCAAAAAATAAAATTGTTTCCTAAGGCAGACGTACGATTGAATTATGCATGCAACGACGACTTAACTTTAACTTAAGATTGTACTGAGTTGCATTTCAAAGCTTTTTAGGAGCTTGTTGTGCATTCGCTAGTCCAAGCGTAGTTGTTATTAAGAAGTATATTTTTTTCATAATTATTATTTTACAGCTACCACTAGAAAGGAATCATGACCAGAAATTTTAGCTTTTCAGTTAGATCGAATTATATTCAAGTATGTTTGTACTCGAATGAATTATTGTAGTCTTTCATATCTTGTCTATCACTTTAAAAGCCTTCAATATTGTCCTAATATGACTTTTTGATTGAATTTATTATGGGTAAAAATTCCCAGCGTGTGAAGAAGTTTGTCGGGCCTGTCCTAGCCGAAGAGAAGAATGAGGTTGGTGATAGTCCGGACGATGTATTCAACAACAAACACAAGATTTTGATCAAGAACGCCGAAGAATGGATGAAGAAGACTGCAGATTCCTGCACAATCGTTGCAGCGCTCGTAGCCACTGACGTTTTTGCAGCAGCATTCACAGTACCCGGAGGAAACAACCAAAACACAGGATTCCCCATGTTCTTAAATGAGGCATCGTTCAAAACATCCATTGTGTCAGATGCCATTTCTCTTATCTTCGCGCTCTCGTCTTTGTTGACGTTCATGTCCATCCAGACATCCACATACTCACTGAAGGACTTCGTCCAGTCTCTACCGACCAAGCTGCTTATCGGATATTCGACGCTCTTCGTATCAATTGCAGCGATGATGGTAACCTTTGTCACCGTCCTTTTCGTTTACTTTAGGCAGCATCAGCTTCTGAGTGTTGCTCTCCCATTCAATGACGGAGCCAGAAAGTCTAAGAAGTAAGGTCAATTTTTATAATTTTTAATATTTAATTTTAATTTAATGAAAACATATAGTAAAAAATATACCAATAATCAAATATATAAAAAAATAAGTGGGGGCAATTGCCCCCACTCCCTCTCATGTGGCTAAGCCCCTGCTCCCATTGGCATTGGTGGCGGTTTTACCTATAGGGTTGTTCGCCAGACTCCATTACCGCCTCTGGCATGATCATGTTCTGGCAAGCCCTGAAGAAGATTCACCACTAATGTTTTTATTCTACTTGTGGATTTCAATTTGCTCATGTGTTGCTTACATTGTGGAAACTCATTGAATAAATCTTTCGTTCGGACGATTGCTTGGATTATGGAATTCATTTATAAATTCCACTTAGAAAAAGCAGGTTAATATGTTTTGTTAGAAGTTCACTCCCTTAAGCATTTTCTTATTGCAACTTCCAACTATACATAATTTTATTAGGATAGGAGGTCAGATGCATGCCTAAGATGCTTTATGCCCTTCTTTTTGCAGGATCTCTGATTAATCTGGGAGTCATTTATTTTCAGTTCTTCTTTTCCATGGCTTACATGAAACCATTTTTTTGGACCCCGATGTGGAAAGTAGAATAGGTCATTCTGGATTGTCTTTAAGAGTATTGGTAAAATAAGACGGTTGAAAGTACATAATAAAGATTAGGACGCAATTACTAAATGTAAGGTGAAGAAATGAAAAATTATTGAATCGCAACCAGAAAACGGCAACCAATGATCCGAAGTCGGCAAATTATTTCATTTATATTTATTTTTGCCGCATAAACTACAATGTCATCTCCTATTAGATGACTTCACATTTCACAGAGACTTGCGACTGGAATTTGCGCAATGGTTCAAGCATCCGTTCATCTCCTCTGCATCTGTATATTAAAAAAGAATTATAAACTGTCACGTGGTACTGGAAGCTAAATGTTAAATAAGAAACTAGCTATCTTCACCAAAAAAAATAATAATAAGGAAATACTTATCAAACTTAAAAAATAACTGCTCCAGTGCACCTGACCCCTACATCTCACAGATATAAAATCTCACCTCTAATTATTCACTGTACATAGGAAAAGATGCAAGGATCTTATTTTCATACCATATTTTAAAATACATTTTTTTGAAAGGTTTTTTTAATTAGATTTTTATTTATAGGTTTAGTATATTCTAATTCTGGTCTATATATTTTTCAACTTTTATTGTTGATTCGAACTTATCCAAATTCAACTTGGATAAACTATTTTGAAAGATGACTAATAATTTACAATAACAGAGTTGAAACATCTGGAGAAAGAAAGAGATGAGTGTTACCTTGAATTACTTTGGGATCGCACTTGGAAAAACAAAAGATTTCAGAGAGCCTAAGTTGAGGAGGTTTTTTATGGCACTTCCTCACACATCCGAGGGAACATAAAGGGGGTTCTTCCCCACAGGCCAGCATGCAAAATACCATACAATAGGTAAACTGTGAATCACCCAAGGCAGGTGTGGATAACATGGACAATAGAACAAAATTCAAGAGGACAATCCATCCCACCCATGAATTTCTCAACGTCATTCTTTTCTTTTTAAAATCTACTGTTCTATTAAATAAGAGTATAGATTTATTCAAATGGTATATAATATATACTATTTTAACGTGGCACAAAAATGTCACAACATTTAATTGGGGTCTTGTTTGGAAAGAACATTTATTATATATATATATATAATGAGAAAGTCTAATATCTCGACACACTAGGCTGATTAATCTAGGATTAAGTTGGATAAAAATTTTAAAGAGTTTCGATTAAGTGTTTAAAAATATAACGTTCCAAAATAACTCATCAATTCATAGTTAAGCTAGAATAATTTCAGTTATGGCATCTTTATCAATTTTCAAATGTATCATCCAACTTCAAATTACATTAATTAATAATCATAACCAAAATAAAAAATTTTAATTTGGAATACTGGAATAAAAAAATAACAAATGTACCATTGGGGCATCAACTTGTAGCCATTAAGTTTGGTATGGAAAGTCGTTCTGAAGAATTATGGAAGGTCAATCAAGTCATTATTATATTAGATCATATAATACTCTTTTGGGAGTAAAGCATCAAATGGGTCCTAATTTCTAGTATAAATTTCATTATATTTATTAATAATAATTTGACAATGGGCTGGTGGGACAAAATCTTGACACCAATAATTAAGTTAACTAAAGAAGATTAATCAAGATATATATGATATTATATTTGGGTTAAGTGCTCAATTGAGAGTAAATTTTTTTGGGAAAAGTACACAAAAGTACTTTGCGATTTTATTGTTTTCAAAAAAAGACTATGTAGTTTTTTTTTCAAATTTAGTACTTGTAGTTTATTTTCGGGAAGAGTTTTAGTCTTTGACAGTTTGGAAGGATGCCCGGCCACTTGGCATTGATACTCAACACCACGTAAGCGCCATGTCAGCTATTATATCCTACTTGGCCGGGGTGACATAGTATGGAAAATTAACACTTCCTCCTCCTCCTCCTATCCTCCTTCCTCCTCTGCCCCTTCCCCCTCTTTTCTCCTCATTCTCCTCTTCTCTGCTTTTCTCCTCCTCCTCCTTCCTCCTCCTCCTCTACCCCCTCCTCCTCTTTTTCCTCCTCCTCATCCTCGTCCTCCCTCTTCCTCCACCCCCTCTTCCCCTCTTCCCTCCTCCTTCTCCACTTCCTCCCTCCTCCTCCTCCTCCACCCCCTTCTCCTCTTTCTCCTCCTCCCCCCTCCCTCCTCCTTTTCTTCCCTCTACCTCATCTTACTTATAAGTTTTGGAATGACGAGTACATTAGAAAATAATTATATGGCGCTGACTTATCAATACCAAGTAGTCGTGCTCTCTTACAAACTATCCGAGACTAAAATTGTCCCCAAAAATATATTATAGGTACTGAATTTGAAAAAAACAAACGATCTTTTTTCCTAAATAATCAAACCACGGGGTACTTATGTGTACTTTTCCAAAAAAATCTAAAGGCCCATATCCCGGTAAGATTTGTGGTAGTATCTTTTGTTTGTGGTCGAGTGTGGTAGTAACTTTGTATGCTTAAAATAGAGAGTGGATTTGGTGGGATTAAATAAAAAAAAGTTTATGTGTGACATGCAAATTAATTTTATTTTACACATAAAATAATATCATGGCAAACTAATATCCTTAAACATTTAAATCAATATTAAAAAGAATTATTATCACTACACAAATCAATATCATTTTAGTCTTCATGGGTAGGAAAAATCTCCATATTAGTATAAAATCCGAATTTAATACCATTGTGTCTCGGTACAATAAAATGATGTCATGCGCCACTAACATACTTTTAAAACATTTATTAGTATTAGTATACGAGCTCAATTTTAAGTGGAAAAGTACACTTTTTTAGTACCATGTGGTATTGTGTTTTGGGCGATCAATCCATCTGGTTTGAAAACTAACGAAAAGGTCTAAATTATTATATAATTTTCTTAAAAACATTCATCCCTAACCTCACACTCATGCTCATGTTGTCCCTATCCATTACAAACCAAACAAAGTAAAAACTATTATCCCCTTAACCATATGTCAACGAAGCAACAGTCTCATTGATAGATAATCCGAAGAACCTCCAACCCAGCAAAGCGGCCAGCATCTTTACGGAAGCTAAATGTTTAAATGACGCATCGTCCTGACATCCACGTACTCGTTGAAGGATTTTTTACGGTCTCTCTCGTCCAAGCTACTCGTTGGATACTTTAAAACTCTCCGTATCAGTTGCACCGATGTTGGCCTTGAAGAAATGCATTTTTCACGTCCATGTGCTCAATGTTCCAACCTGAATTAATTGCAACAGATAGAAGGATCCGAATGGTGTTCATCTTGGCTACAGGTGTGAAGGTTTCATTATAATCAATCCCGGGGGTTTGAGTGAAACCTTTGGCCACTAGCCATGCTTTATGCCTCTCAATTATGCCATCACTGTTGTGTTTAACTTTGAAAATCCATTTGCAGACAATAACTTTCTTATGTTTAGGTAAGTCGCATATAGTCCAAGTGTGATTGCATTTTAAAGCATGGAGTTCATCTGCCATAACATCAATCCAGTGCTTTTGCTTTACAGCTTCACAAAATGATTTTGGTTCATGGTAGGGATCAATTTTATTTAGAAATAATTTGTGGTTAGAGCTCAGTTGATCATAAGAAATGTGCAACTCAATTGGATAAAAGCCTTGAAAAGTTTGGAAATCACAGAGTCTACAATTAGGGTGTTTGACTCCCGTTGACCTTCAGATGGACTGATCAGTACTAATCGATTCAATTTGAACAGGAGGCTAATCAATTGAGTTTTCTGATAGAAATGTATGGTCAACAAGGTCGTGATTGAGGAGATATTAGTGGCAATACCTTCGTTTTGAGTACCTTCGCCATGATAATTGATTGAGGATTAGTCGTGGTAGAAGGCATAGAGTTCTTTCTAGTGATCCCGTGTATAGCTGGGTCTTCCAGAGGTTCGGAGGTCAGCAATGGTGGTGTGGAATCCTGTGTAATTGGACCCTTCAAGATAGGTATAAGATTAAGTGGAGTAGAGTTATAATAGCTAGGAAAAATTGGAGAAGGAAGACTGATCTCCCCCGGTCGATTATCAGCAGTCTTCTCGTCAAGGTAGTAAGGTATGTGCTCCATATATTGGACATCCCTTGAGACGATAGTGGCCTTATAGCATTTGTATCCCTTTTGGGTTGACGAGTAACCAAAAAAGAGGCATTGCATCGATTGTTTTGACAGCTTGTCTCATTTTTCCATGGGGATTTGAGCATATACGCAGCACCCAAACACCCTTAAGTAGGACAGATTTGACTTCTTTTGCAAAAGAATCTCAATGAGTAATTTATTATCAAGTAAAGAGCTAAGGATGCGATTGATTAAATGGCAAGCCGTCAGTACACCATCACTCCAAAAACCTCTTTTAACATTCATTTTGAACATAATCACCCTAGCAACTTCTAGTAGGTGTTTGTTCTTTCTTTCAGCCACACTTTTTTGTTGCAGTGTATAAATGCATGAAGGTTGATGCACAATACCCGTGGAAATCAAAAAATCTCTTAAATCTTTTTTTGTATTCGGTGATATTATCAGTTTACAATATTTTGATTTTGGCATTAAATTGAGTGCAACCCAAATTGTAAAAAGCCTTGAATTTAGCAAACACTTCACTCTTATGACAAAGTAAATAGACTCAAGTAGCTCAACTATGATGATCAATGAAAGTAACGAAATAATTGAACCCATCAAAAGACATAGTAGGGGCAGTCCACATGTCTGAATGTATCAAATGAAATGGCAAATCACAAGAAGTCTCAGAAGATTTAAAGGGAGTTTTAGAGTGCTTAGCAATGATATAGCTATTGCAATGTTTTGTGCCTTTTTTCCAGATTTGGGAAGATCTTGGAGAGAGTAGGGTTGCTGGGATGGCCTAATCAATCGTGCTATAAAGTCGAGGATATTTTAGATGATTGAGCCGTGTGGGCAGCAAGCTTGGGCTTTAGATTGTATAGGCCATTCTCTAACAATCCTTCACCAATCACCTTCAAAGTTTTGCAATCCTAAAATTGGACAGTGTTTGTAATAAAAATGGCTTGGTATTTAAGATCCTTCATGAATCTACTTATAGACAACAAATTTTTTAGAATATTTGGTACATACAAGCAATCAAGATTTTGATTGAATAGATTAAAGAAACCTCTGCCTTTAATTGGAATATGAGAGCTATTTGCAACTAAGATGGTCTGATTATCAATGGAACTAAACTAGGAAATTAATTCTTTAGAATTTATGATATGAGCATTTGCCCCAGAGTCAAATATCCACTAATCATCAGATTTTATATGAATTTCAGAGGAATAACAAATCGCAGTCAAACAATTAAGTGACTTACCCTCCTTACCTTCGGTGGACTTAGAGGGTGGTAGTCCAGTTTTGGTGTTGCCTTTTATATGGAGAAAAACTTGTTGAGCTAGGTCTTTAATAGCGATTGGGGAATTTGAATTTTGGCCGGGGTTACCAATTTTACTACTGGGATTAGCGCAGGGATAGATAGAAGTCGAGGTGTGTAGAGCATTGAACCTTTCCGTGTTACTTCTGTCCCTCTTCACTTTTATGTATGGATGTAATATCCAACATCTATCGATTGTATGCTCTGCTTTTCCGCAATGATCACATTGGTAATTAGGTTTGATAGTGGTAGGTTTACCTGGTTTGCTGGAATTAAATCCGCTTTCTAGTCTTGAGTTTGTAAACCTCCTTGCAGCTAAGGCGATGGGCTCTTGAGGAGTATGGAATGCGCTCGACTCTTTGGTCAAATCTAGTTTCAGATAGGAAGTGAATACCTTTTTCTGGGTTTCTTCCTTCTGAATCCGCGAGCAAAGAGAGGTGAACAAGGGGAGTTCTGCAACGGTTAGGATCTGATCTATGAGTATATTAAAGTCAGGTCCTAAGCCCATAAGTATCTTGAAGATCATGTCATCTTCTTCACATTTGTTAGTTACGATGGGATCAGCAGTTGCAGGTCGTAGGGTAGACAATTCCTTCCACATGGCTTTCAACCTGCTAAGATATTCAACGAAAAGCTTTTTTCCTTTCTCAAGGTCAGCAATTCTCTTTTTCAGTTCAAATATATGATACAAATTTTCAGATTATGAGTACAGTGCTTTTACTGAATCCCAGAGTTCCTTTGAGCACGTGGCATAGTTGAACAATTCGTGAAGTTTAGAGTCAAATGAATTTAACAACCAGGACATAACCTAGTGATCATACATCCTCCACTCAGGGTAGTATGATTCAGTGGAAGCCGAGACTAGAATATCCCCATTAATGAAGCTTATTCGGCCTCTTCCGCAAATAGCAATGAACACAACTTTTGACCATGACATGTAATTCTTCCCATTAAAAGATACAGTCGTGATTTTGAGACTAGTTATCACAACCCAAATCCGGGTTGCTGATATGATGCTGGGTCACGCTCACCTAAACCAATGAGCCGTAATCCAACTAGCCTAATACGAACAAAGGAATCAAATTGCAGAAGCGTTAACATAAGCTTATAGAAATGTGGAAGCGTAATTTCATATTATACATATAAATCACATCTTATTCTTACATAATTCTAAATACAAACATAAGTCCCACAATGTGTACAATGGAGCGACACCACTAAGATCAACAAAAGGGAAATACCATTCGAAGACTTCAGAAACCCGAGAAGAAGACAATGGGTTCACACAATCTACCAAACAAATTCTTCGAACATCAAGGCGATTCTCTAACTTCTGTTACCTGTGGAGGAGGGGGTAAGTACATGGAAGTACTTAGTAGAGGATATTAAAACTAACCTATAATTAACTAACCAACCACATGCATTGACACAAATTCATACATAGACAAATATTCAAATTAACATTTAGCACATCACAAGTAATTCAATCGTAGTAAAGATGAATTCATAATAATACACATAGGCACGTTCTGATCCGAATATGGCATGGCAAACGCCAAAACATAGATGGACTTTGGATAGGTCTAGAATGTGTCACTCCTTCTCAAAACATTGGGATACCATATCTTATAGCGCTTTCATAATCAAACTCTGTCGGCCATATCATAATCGTATCAAATCCAATGTATCCCCAAAACATATGCATATGTGCCAACATCCCCGGTTGGTTACGGGTAGACCTCATTGTCCGCCATCTCACAAGTTGACTCATATATATCATACACAAATTCATAATCTTAAATCAAATCCTCATAATCCACAATACTCATATTTATCAAAACCATGCATAAACCAAAAATCACCAAATCATACAAATCATAGACACACATCACACTTCATCAAATCACCATATAATCATCATATCAAAACAAAGACACAAGTTTATAACAACCAATGTTAGCCAAAACAGAGGTTAGGGATAATATCTCCATACCTTAACCAAATTGTCCAAAAGAGCTTCGAACGTCACTTTACGATCCTCGGTGTTCAAACTCCAAAAGATGGTCAACTAAATCATATAACAACCCTATATCAATCTTCAACCTCTCAAATTCATGGAGAAATGGATAAACCTACACTAAAGTCCCTAAAATCATATTCTTACACAAATCTCCAAAATATGCATAATAAACCTGTTATCTCATCATTAATGACTAGATCAATATCTATGATTATCAAATCCCTCATTCAATCCTTAAATACTTAAAACTCCAAATTATCCATAATCATAAAAGTGCTTAAATCCTTACCAACTTACACCTAATCCAAGATAAGCTCAAGCTCTATACTTATTTTCAATAAACTTAAGTCTATAAATCACTTACCAAGCTTCAAATCAAAGGAAGACCTCTTCTCCTTCTTCTCCTCTCTTCTCCCACGTCTCTCTCCCTCTCTCTCTCTCTCTCTCTATTTTTCTTTCAAATGGTTGTCTATAATTTCCACTCACAAGCCTCTAGATATTTATATCAAAACTTACCATAAATGGTAAGTTCTCCCATACCCAACTTGTCCATTTTTTTTACTTTGGTCCTCAACTTTTCAAGTCTTTCTCCAACACTGCTAAACCCTTTATTTAAGTTCTAATATGTCCTCAAATCAAGCCTTAAGCCATTTTTCCATATTGCTCACTATTTGGCAAATTCTTCCAATACGAATAAAAATTATACCTAAAACCAAACTCTTAAGATCTTTCCCCTGATCCCATCAAATAATTCCTTTAATGTCAAAACTTTCTTAACCAAGTTGTAGTTCTGGATGTTACAAACATCCTCGAATTAGAGTCACTCAAATCGGAAGTGGTATGAGGAAGTTATGAATTTTCTAAGAAACGTGGACGCAGCTGGCCTTACGTAGCGCCGCTACGGGCCGTTAGGAACGGGTGGCCAAAATCACGTAGCGTGCGCTATGAGCCGTAGCGCGCGCTACAGTGTCACTATTCCTAACCCAAACAAAATTCGCTAAAAATACAAAAATACAAGGCTCAAATCCAAAAACTCAAAACACGAAAGTCGTAGACTAACATGTTACGAACTTACTCGACATGGAAACATCCAAATCGGAGTTCACATGAAAAAGTTATTTCTATTCCCCAAAGGTCAACGAAATCAACACAATGGTGTTAACACCGATCGAAACAAAATAACCAAAGGTCGGACCAAGTGGTCACGACCAATACAAATTTAGCGAGGGTCGTAACAATCTCCCCTCGTTATAAAATTCGGTCCCCAAATTTGCTTATCGAAGGATTAACTTACTTGTTATTCAAAAAGATGAGGAAACTTGGCTTTCATTTCCTCCTCCATTTCCCAAGTCGCTTCAGTCAAGGAGCGATTAGCCCACTCGATCTTGACCATCGGGAGCTCTCTATTCCGAAGCTTCTTGATCTCCCGATCCAAAATTCTTACCGGATTTTCTTGATACGTCATATCTCCACTAATCTCCACTACTTGCGGTTCCAACACATGCATAGGATCATGCAAAGACCGCCTAAGCATGGAGATGTGGAAAACTGGATGAACATGTGACATAGATGGTGGCAAAGCCAATTGATAAGCAACTGGTCCAACTTTTTCCAGAATCTCGAATGGACCTACATATCGAGGACTTAGCTTTCATCTTGTTCGAAATCTCAGTGTCCCCTTCATGGGCGACACTTTGAGGAAAACTTGCCACCCCACTTCAAACTCAATGTCTTTTTGCCTCTTGTCTGCATAGGACTTTTACCAACTTTGAGCTGACTGTAACCGTTATCGGATCAATTGAATCTTCTCATTGGTCTCTTATACCAAGTCGTTTCCCAAAAGTTGCTTCTCTCCGACTTCATTCCAACATAGCGGTGATCTGCACTTCCTCCTATACAAAGCCTCATATGGAGCCATCTCAATGCTCGACTGATAGCTATTACTGTACGCAAACTCTATCAAAGGTAAATACTGAGCCCAACTTCCTTCGAAATCGATGGTGCAAGTTCGCATCATATCTTCCAGAATTTGAATAACCCTCTCAGACTGACCATCCGTGTGAGGATGAAAGGCTGTACTCAAATCCAATCGAGCTCCCATAGCCTCCTGAAATTTCCTCCAAAATCGCGATGTAAAATGCGTTCTGCAATCAGAGACGATCAAAATCGGTGTGCCATATAGCCGAATGATCTCATCAATAAAAATCTGAGCAAGTCTACTAGCATCGTAGGTAATCTTGATCGGCAGAAAATGTGCAGACTTGGTCAATCTGTCCATGACGACCCATACTGAATCATAACCTCGAGAGGTTGTCGGAAGTCCAACTAATAAATCCATTGTTATTCTCTCCCACTTCCACATTGGAATCTCCAAAGGTTGTAATAATCCCGAAGGTCTCTGATGTTCCGCTTTCACCTGCTGGCACGTCAAACACTTGGAGACAAATACCGCAACGTCTCTTTTCATCCCTTTCACCAATAATTATCTTTCAAGTCGTGATACATTTTTGTAGACTTCGGATGCATACTATACATAGCTTGGTATGCTTGAGTCAATAACTCTCTTCTCAAATCCCTGACATCCAGAACAACCACTCGGAGTCCATAATATAACACACTATCATCGAGTTGAAACTTAGGCAACATTCTTGGTTTAACTTTTCTTCTCATCTCGATCACTTCCGAATCTTCCTTTTACAAATTTATGACTCGTCCTCGCAAGACGGGTCTTATATGCATCTCAGCCAAAAACCTTGGCTGAACCACAGATTTTTGACTCAAAGCATCAGCTACCACATTAGCTTTTCCCGGATGATAGTTGATGGTGCAATCATAATCCTAGAGCAACTCCATCCATCTCCTCTGTCTCAAATTCAAATCTCGTTGCTCAAAGATATACTTGAGGCTCTTACGATCCGTAAAGATCTCAAATTTCTCACCATATAGGTAATGCCTCCAAATTTTCAAGGCAAACACAACTGTCGCCAATTCCAAATCATACACTAGATAATTCTCTTCGTGCTTCTTCAAATGTCTATAAGCATATGCGATGACATTCTTGTGTTGCATTAGTACACACCCTAATCCAACTCTTGATGCATCGCAATAAACACAATATCCTCCTATACCCGAAGGTAGAACAAATACAGGTGCATGTGTCAATCGATCCTTTAGCTCTCTGAAGCTTTCTTTACACTTCTCCGACCATTCATACTTTATATTCTTTTGAGTTAGCCGGGTTAACGGTGATGCCAAAGTAGAGAAGTCTTTAACAAACCATCGATAATAACCTGCTAAACCCAGAAAGCTACGAATCTTTGTTACATTTGTTAGAGTAGCCCAACTTATCATAGTCTCTATCTTACTGGAGTCCACTGAAACTCCATCTTTGGATACCACGTGTCCTAGAAAGGCTACACTCTAAAGCCAAAACTCGCATTTCGAGAGCTTAGCATAAAGCTCTTTCTCTCGCTATTTCTGCAATACCAATCTAAGATGCTTCTCATGCTCCTCCTGACTCGTGGAGTATATCAGAATGTCATCAATGAAGACGACCACAAACTGATCCAAGAAATGTCATCAATGTCTGGTTCATCATATCTATGAACGCAGCTGGAGCATTCGTCAAACCAAATGACAGGACCAAAAACTCATAATGTCCATACCGAGTCCTAAATTCCATCTTCTGAATATCCGATTCTCTTATCTGTAACTGATAATATCCTAATCTCAAATCAATCTTTGAAAACCACTTAGCTCCCCGAAGTTGATCAAAAAGGTCATCAATCCTTGGAAGTGGATACCGATTCTTAACTCTCATCTTATTTAACTTCCGGTAATCTATGCATAACCGTAAGGTTCCATCTTTCTTCCTCACAAACAAAACTGGTGCCCCCTATGGAGATATACTAGGCCTGACATAACCCTTATCTAACAGATCCTGTAATTGCTCTCTCAATTCTTCCATCTCAGTCGGAGCCATATGATATGGTGGTATAGAGATCGGCTCAGTGTCGGGTTCTAACTCAATACAGAACTCTATCTCTCTCACAGGAGGCAATCTTGACAAATCCTCAGGAAACACATCTGGATACTCCCTAACCACCGGAATATCATCTACCAAAATTTTATCCTTCTCAATCTCTTTTACCTAAGCTAGATAACTCATACATCCCTTCTCAAGAAATTTACTAGCTTTAAGGTAAGAGATCAACTTCGCAGTTGCCATTTTCCGCTCTCCCTGAAATCCAAATTCTGACTCCCCTAATGGTCGAAAGGTGACTCGTTTCTCAAAGCATTCTACCACCGCATGATAAGTGGACAATATATCCATCCCGATGATCAAATCAAAATCCTCCATATCCAATATGTACAAATCAGTCGATAACTCTTTTCCACTAATTGTGATGACATACGATCTAACAACCTCACAGATATTCACATAACCGCTCAAAGGTGTAGCAACTATCATAAGTTAATCTAAGCATGTAGGCAACATATCCAAAAATTGCATATATTGGGATGACACAAAAGAGTGCGTAGATCTCGAATCAAATAACACACGTGCATTAGAAGATCCAACAGGAAGGGTACTTGTGACCACATTATTGCTTGCCTCGACATCTTCCCTTGTCAGAGCATAAACACGAGGTTGCAATCCACTCCCTCAGCTTTCTGACTTTACTCCTTCAATCCTCGAACTAGCTTCTCTCTGAACTTGAGGATGAGGATTCTCTTCACAGACTGTGAGACTACCATGCTCATCACTTGTCTGTACTGTCCAGGTGTAGGACAATCTCGAGCTAGGTGGCCTACCTTGCCACAGTTAAAGCAAGCTCCAGTCCCTCTATAGCAAAAGTCCCCCGGATGTTGCTTTCCACAGCTTTGGCATATCCTAAAGTTACTGGACTGGCCTGGACTAGATCTCTGTCCACAGAAGTCATTTCCTCTTCCAGACCTTTTGACGGGTCCTCCGCCCCTAAAAGCCATAGACTGTCCCTTGGTTCACACTCCTCTGTGGTAGTCCATATGATCTCTGAATCTTCGACTGGCTCGGAGTTGCTTAATGTTCATTATCTTACATCTCCATAGTTCGAGCATAATCCACCACAGCTGCATAAGTCTCAAAGCCATGAGGCATCATGACCTTGAACATAGAGTCATCAAGGCCACGAATAAACCTCTTCACTATCTTTTTCTCATCAGGAACAAGATGCTCAACATATCAAAGTTGAACCTCTTATCATACTGAGCCACTATCATCTCAGATGTCTTTACCAACCGCTCAAACTCAAAGGCTCGAGCATCCTTTAAACTTTCTGACAAGAATCGATCCAACAATGCCTTGCTAAAGACTTCCCAAGTCCATGCATATGATCCCTCATTTTGGAACCATACTCCAGCCTCACCGACTAACTGAAATGACGCAAGCTCCACCATTCTCACCCCATTACATCTTAGGATTCTCTTCCTCTTCTCTATCTCATCGATGAAGACTTGAGGATCATCCTTCATACCAGTAAAGGTTGGTGGCTTCAACCTTAGAAACTCTCCCAAAGAGTCATCCTTAGCAGCTAATAGCACATTCTGTTCAATCTGGACTTGCTGAGTCACGATGAATTTCTCCATTGCCAACATCACCCGGTCTACACTATTGCTACTTTGCCCTTCCAGCATCGGCATAAGCATATTAGCGACAGGTAAAAGGATCTCATTCCTCATAACACCATTCCCAATTGCGACTCCAACTGGTGGCACATTTTCACATGCAACTTCCTGTCCCCGCACTAGAGAGTTCTCATCATTTCCTCTTGCCAATTCAGAATCGCTATGAGTACTCGTCATATCCTCCTATACCAACGAGTCAGAATTAGACATGCTAAGGTTGACATACGAAAGAGGACAACGACATGACAAATCCTATGCTCCATTATACACAACATATAATTCACTCAAGAATCCTAGGCTCTGACAAACTTAGAGCTTTGAAAATCTATAGCTCTAATACCAACTTTATCACGACCCAAATCTGGGTTGACATAGCGCTAGGTTACGCTTACCTAAACTAATGAGCCGCAACCCAACCAGCCTCATATGAACAAAGGAATCAAATTGCGGAAGTGTTAACATAAGCTTATATAAATGTGAAAGCGTAATTTTATATTATACATATATATCACATCTTATTCTTACATAATTCCAAATACAAACATAAGTCCCACAATGTATACAATGGAGCGACACTACTAAGATCAACAAAAGGGAAATACCATCCGAAGACTTCAAAAACCCAAGAAGAAGATAATGGGTTCACACGATCTACCAAACAAATTCTTCGGACATCAAGGTGATTCTCTAACTTCCGTTACCTGTGGAGGAGGGGGTAAGTACTTGGAAGTACTTAGTAGAGGATATTAAAACTAACCTATAATTAACTAACCAACCACATGCATTGACACAAATTCATACATAGACAAATGTTCCAAATTAACATTTAGCACATCACAAGTATTACAATCGTAATAAAGATGAATTCATAATCAGACACAGGCACGTTCTGATCCGAATATGGCATCGCAAATGCCAAAACATGGATGGACTTCGAATAGGTCTAGAATGTGTCACTCCTTCTCACAACACTGGGATACCAAATCTTATAGCGCTTTCATAATCAAACTTCACCGGCCATATCATAATCATATCAAATCCAATATATCCTCAAAACATGTGCACATGTGCCAACATCCTCGATTGGTCAAGGGTAGACCTCATCGTCCGCCATCTCACAAATTGACTCACATATATCATACACAAATTCATAATATTAAATCAAATCCTCATAATCCACAATACTCATATTTGTCAAAACCATGCATAAACCAAAAATCACCAAATCACACAAATCAAAGACTCACATCACACTTCATCAAATCACCATATAATCATCATATCAAAACAAAGACACAAGTTTATAACAACCAATGTTAGCCAAAATAGAGGTTAGAGATAATATCTCCATACCTTAACCAAATTGTCCAAAAGAGCTTCGAACGTCACTTCATGATCCTCCGTGTTCGAACTCCAAAAGATGGTCAACTAAATCATATAACAACCCCATATCAATCTTCAACCTCTCAAATTCATGGAGAAATGGATAAACCTACACTAAAGTCCCTAAAATCATATTCTTACACAAATCTCCAAAATATACATAATAAACCTCTTATCTCATCATTAATGACTAGATCAATATCTATGATTATCAAATCCCTCATTCAATCCTTAAATACTTAAAACTCCAAATTATCCTTACCAACTTACACCTAATCCAAGATAAGCTCAAGCTCTATACTTATTTTCAATAAACTTAAGTCTTGAAATCACTTACCAAGCTTCAAATCAAAGGAAGACCTCTTCTCCTTCTTCTCCTATCTTCTCCCACGTCTTTCTCCCTCTCTCTCTCTCTGTTTTTCTTTCAAATGGTTGTTTACAACTTCCACTCACAAGCCTCTAGATATTTATATCAAAACTTACCATAAATGGTAAGTTCTCCCATACCCAACTTGTCTATTTTTTTTACTTTGGTCCTCAACTTTTCAAGTCTTCCTCCAACACTCCTAAACCCTTTATTTAAGTTCTAATATGTCCTCAAATCAAGCCATTTTGCCATTTTGCCATATTGCTCACTATTTGGCAAATTCTTCCAATACCAATAAAAATTGTACCTAAAACCAAACTCCTATGATCTTTCCCATGATCCCATCAAATAATTCCTTTAATATCAAAACTTTCTTAACTAAGTTGTAGTTCTGGATGTTATGAACATCTGCGAATTGGAATCACTCAAATTGGAGGTCATATGAGGAAGTTATGAATTTTCTAAGAAAATTAGACGTAGCTGGCCTTACGTAGCGCAGCTACGGGCCGCTAGGAACTGGTGGCCAAAATCACGTAGCGCGCGCTATGAGCCATAGCGCCGCTATAGTGTCACTATTACTATTCCTAACCCAAACAAAATTCGCCAAAAACTCAAAAATGCAAGGCTCAAATCCAAAAACTCAAAACACGAAAGTCGTAGACTAACATGTTACAAAATTATTCGACTTGGAAATATCCAAATCGGAGTTCACTCGAAAAATTTATGGGATAATTGCCCTCGCCCCCTTGGGGTTTCTAAAAATTAGTGATTCAGCCCCTCTATTTTTTTTAATTATTATTTAGCCCCTCTAGTTTGTGAAAATGGTATTATTTAGCCCCTATCACCGGAATCCGGCCATTTCTCCGGCGAAAATGGACCTGAGATGACGAAAATACCCTTTTCCTTTAAAAAGTAAAAAACTAAATTGAAACACAATCGTAATTCGTATTGAGCTAAAATTTTTCATGAAGCATCCTAAAAATATATAATATTTACCTAAAATATTTCTGAAATTTTGGAGGCACAGAAGTATTTTTTTATTTTTCAACATGCCAAAATTTTGTAAAATCATATAAACTAGAAAATTAGTTTAATTGAGCTAAAACTTGTCTCATGTGTTCTTAAGCATTAGTAAATTTAGGAATCAAAAAATCTGGATTCTCATGAGCTAATTTTGAAAAAAATTGGAGATACCAAAAATATAGAGTTTTAATTTATTTTTTTACTAAAGATGGAGTCTTTAGTAAAGATGCTTATAGGACACATAGAACAAGTTTTAGGTTCTAAATTCACTAAATATGCTTAAGAACACATGGGACAAGTTTCAGCCCAATTAGACAAATTTTTTATTTTATATGAAAAAAAAATTTTTACAAAATTTTGGCATGTTGAAAAATAAAAAAAATAATTCTGTGGCTCCAAAATTTCTGAAATATTTTACGTAAATAAAGTATATTTTTATGATGCTTCATGAAAAATTTCAGTTCAATACGAGTTATGATTGTGTTTCAATTTATTTTTTTACCTTTTAAAGGAAAAGGGTATTTTCGTCATCTCAGGTCCATTTTCGCCGGAGAAATGGCCAGATTCTGGTGATAGGGGCTAAATAATATCTTTTTCAAAAACTAGAGGGGCTAAATAATAATAAAAAAAATAGAGGGGCTGAATCACTTATTTCCGCAAATCCTAGGGGGGCGAGGGCAATTATCCCAAAATTTATTTATATTCCCCCAAAGGTCAATGAAATCAACACAATGGTGTTAACACCGATCGAAACAAAATAACCAAAGGTCAGACCAAGTGGTCACGACCAATACAAATTTAGCGAGGGTCGTAACACTAGTGTTGCTATCGATTTCAGAGACCTTTTTCAAAAGGTCGATGCATGAATTTGGGGTGGTAATCGTGTTGTTGATTTTTGCAGTTTCTACTATAGATGATTCGTGAGCCACATTGGCTTATGGTGAATGGTTTCTGGGAAATTATTTTAGGATCAGATGGATGGCTCTAATACCATGTGAAGAAATTGAAGTACTTGATTGCATAATAATGAAGTTATTACAATGTATAAATACTACAGCTGAAGCGTAATTACAGGGAAATTACAAGGATTACAATTACAGTGATAAGGAAGAGTGTGATAAGGAATGGGCCGTTGTGATCAAATTGAAGGCGTGAATGTGGCGATTGCATCTGGAGTGATTTGGACTTCCTGTTTTGATACGATCGCCTGTAGTTATTTTGGTTGCCTTACTTCACAATTTGATTACTGTGATTTCCAATTCTGTCAAATTGAGGATCAATCTGACGAATTGTCACTTGAATTGGTCCGTGATCTTCTACAGATGGTAGCCTTCGTCATCGTCCTTTTCGTTTATCTTAGACAGCATCAACTTCTAATTTTTTATCTTCGATTAGCACTGGTGACGGTTTTTTCCAATAGAGTTGTTCGCCAGATTCCTTTTTCGCCTTTTGTCTGGCATGATCATGTTGTGGCAAGCCATGAAGAATTTATTAATGACTAATGTTTGGTTGCACTATGATATTTTACTTTATCCGTGGAATTCAATTTGCTCATGTTTGGTTCGGTAAAAATGTTAAATTCATTAATAAATCTTTTCTAACTAACGTTTGGTTGGATCATGTAATTCACTTGAATATCGCTTTTATAAAGTATTGTATTACCTATCAAATTCATAATTATATTCCAAGCACAATGAGCCACTAAAAGAGATATATTTCTTCTTTGAGAAAAGTCCACTTTAGTACTCTGTAGTTTGACTATTTTCAGCTAAGTCCCTGCAGTTTAAAAAGATTAATTCAAGTCTGACATCATTCAATTTTCCCATTTGGGTCACCTCCGAACGGTTCGATTCATTTTTGTTAAAGTACTCCATTTTGGTTCAATCAAATCTAGCATTTTCAACATCGATTGTCAACTCCAGTTGACTCCCCGAAGTGTCCCTAACGTGTGGATACTTGTTTCACACGTCTTCATTACCAAAATTGCGAGATCGAGCTTCGGTTTTTCAAATTAAACTGGTCAAGGTGGTCCAAATGGGAAAATTGGAAGATGATGGATGATGTGCGCGTAAACGTACACACATTTGGTCGTGTTTAGCATATTATTTAGTCATATTTTGAGTCGATTTAGTTATGTTTAGTCTAGCGTTGCTTGTGTTTTTGTGTTCAATCGAGAAATGGATACTTACCAAGTTTTATGTGTTTTTGTAGGTGTTGGAGTGAAAGCGGAGAATCGGATAATCAAGATAGTGATCAAGCAGAACGGAGATGAGCAACAAGAAGTGTAGCAGACAAGTTTAGGCTTAATCCATCGACGTTTACTAAAAAAGGCATAACTTTCTCATACAAACTCCGAATTGAGTGATTCCAATGGGAGACAATCTGCAACAGTGGTCGCTACAAATCCTAGTAATGGCTAGGAGCGAGCTCTGAATTTTTCATAGCGATCGCTATGTTTTATAGCGATCACTACACAGGCCACAGAAGTCAAGAAAAGCTACAAACCGAAAGCAATCTACTTGCAACCTCAATTTTATCAACTTGCAGCCAATTTTGTTTATCCAGGACAGCTCAATCCCCTCTAGCAAGCACATTGAAGTTGCTATAAATGGAGGAGGCAACCCAAGGGAGAAGAAATTGAAGTCCAAGGAGTAAAATAGGCAAAATCAAAGTTGTTGATTTCAATCTTAGCTTAGATTCGTTTTTATTGCATTCTTGGAGAACAATGGTTGTATTCAACATTCTAATTCATTAATCAAAGAGGTACCTTTATTTCATTGGCATAGATTTTGTTTTTACATTTCAAGGTCTTTACTTTTGCTTAATATGAATAAGTGCATGTGTTTATCAGTTAAGGTGTCACAACTTGATTTTAAGCACATCCATTTGTTCATAATTGATTCTTGGATCAATAGTGACAGCTCGATTTGGATCAAATCTCATCTTTGTTATTCGATATTGTTAACAACTTAAGATTAACAACCTTAGGTTCTTGCAATATTAAAATCTGTAGTTTAGCATTTTCAACGACCATAAATTGATTCACTTAGCTTAAGATCTTGATTACATAATCCGGTACTTAGCAACGAATTCGATTTTTCCCTGTGGAGATGACCTTATTTATCACTTTATTACTTATTGCGATCGTGTACTCTTGCACGTAATTTAGATCCACATTAGGACGCATCAAGTTTTTGGCGCCATTGTCGAGGATACATTTGAATTTGTTATTGTTAATATTGGATATAGTGTTCAAGATTTTGAGACTAAGTTTTGTACACTATACTTGTTTATCACTATGCTTGATCTTGTTTGTTGAGTGTAGTAATAGTATAGGAAGTGTATGCCCATTACCCGTCGAGACAACCAACCTCTCAAAGAGTATGATCCTAAGAATGAACACACTTTTCATCAAAGGAGCAACCAGCTGAGGAGAGCGATGGCTGATTGATAGATAATTGATGCACTCGGAGCCATGAGGAATAAATTGCATCCAAGGCTTGTTGATCTCAAATCAAGCATAGCCTATCCAATAGTTGATGCCAATAATTTTGAAATAAAGAGTAATCTCCTCAATATGGTTCAACAAGACCAATTTGAAGGTTACCCTTCTAAAAACCCCGCCAAGCATATCGAAAGGTTCAAAGACCACTGTTCGATGGTCAAGTATAATGGTGTCTCTCCGGATGCCATTAAACTTCGATTGTTCAAATATAGCCTCAAGGACGATGCTTGAGAGTGGGTAGATTCATTTCCTGCCAGAACTTTCACCATGTGGGAGGAGCTAGCTGACATGTTTTTAGCAAAGTATTATCCTTCAAGTAAGACCACTCAACTCCGTAATAAAATTTCTCACCTTAAACAGCAGGGTGGCGAATCTCTCCACGAGGCTTGGCATCGCTTTAAGGGATTACTCTGTGACTATCCACATCACCAAATACCATAATGGATGCTTATCCAAATATTCTATAATGGATATGAGCCGCAAATCTGAGTCAACTTGGATGCCACTGCTGGAGATAATCTGACACAGAAAGAAGAAGCTGATGGTTTCCGAATCATCAAAGCCATGGCCACCAACAACCATGAATGGGGTAATTGTATCGAGAGGAGAAAGGTTGCTAGTGTGCAAGACAACGATGAAGTTGCTACTTTAAAGGCACAAGTCGTTGCACTCACGCAAATATTCCAAAGTTCAATGGCATCACAAGCGTCGTCATCTTCTCAGGTATGTGAAATTTGCACTGGTCTGTATGGTACAGACGATTGTTCTTTAATTGCTGAACCTGTTAATTTTGTGGCAAATGCCAACCGGAATAATGATCTATGTTCCAACACATATAACCCTAGTTGGAGAAACCATCCAAACTTTTTGTGGAAGAACAATGTAGGTCAGCAGGTGGCCCAATATCCGAGACCACCATTCGGAGGAGGCAATGCACAAGGTCCTCCACCTCAGCAATATTAGTCATACCAATAAAGATGGCAACCGCGAGCACCACCACCACAAGATGCTCGAAGTGAGGACAAAATACAAAAGCAAGTGCTGAGTCACAAGGCAACAATCTGAAACTTGGAAGTGCAAATTAGCCAGCTAGAAACACAGCATAACGCAAGACCACCGGACACTCTTCCAAGTAACACCGAGCCTCCGCCAAGCAATGAACAACAATGCAAGGCCATTACTACCATAAGTGGCCTCGATTTAGGGAAGAATATGGCAACTCCAGTAGCCAAGCCACCAGCTAAGCCATTAAGTGAGGAAGAGGAAGAACTACGAGTTACCTTTGCTGCAGTAACTAAAGAGAAGCCCGTAGAGGAAGTGACCAAGTTGAAACCAGAAAAAGTGTATCCTCCGCCACCTTTTCCATAAAGGGTGAACAAGCAAGCTTCGCATCCTAGCTACCAGAAGTTCTTGGAGCTCTTCAATTCCACTCCTTCACGCATTCGAGCAAATGCCCACCTACTGGAAATGGATCAAGGAGTTCATTTCAAATAAGAGGAACATTGATG
Organism: Hypericum perforatum; assembly: GCA_012979155.1. NCBI lineage: Eukaryota > Viridiplantae > Streptophyta > Magnoliopsida > Malpighiales > Hypericaceae > Hypericum > Hypericum perforatum. Next base: position 43,638 of record SOPF01020105.1, read on the forward strand.
ATTTTGAAGTCATTCCACTGACAAGAGGTTGTAGTGCTATCTTGAGCTAGGAGCTGCCTCAGAAAATGAAGGATCCCAAAAGTTTTACCATTCCTTGTACTATAAGAGATCAGACCTTCAAGAAGGCACTTATAGACCTTGGCTCGAGCATCAATTCATGCCATTCTCCATATTTCGGGAGCTTAGGTTGGGAGATATACAACCAACATCAGTAGTCCTTCAGCTTGCAGACAGGTCAATGGCTATGCCAATGGGAATGATCGAGAATGTGCTCATAAAAGTTGATACTCTGATCTTTCCAATGGACTTCATTGTTATGGAGATGGAAGAAGATCGAGACATGCCTATCCTTTTTGGGCGTCCATTTTTAGCAACTACAAAAGCAAGTATCAATGTTGAGAAGGAAGAGTTGCGGTTCAAGGTCCATGATGATGAGGTCATTTTTAAAGTATTTGAAGCAGCCAAGTGTCCTACCATGGAAGATGACTATTATAGACCTAATGCCATAGACGAGCTGGTGGCCAAGCACAATGAAGAGGGTCTTGTCAAAAGTCAATCAACAATAGTGCATGAAACTAAAATGGAGGTGGAAGGCCTAGATATTAAAGAGCAAGTGTCAAGGGTACGCAAAAGAGAATTATTTGAATCAAGTAATCCATCATGGCCCAAGTTGGTACTATCCACTATCACACCACTAGACTTGGAGCGTAAACCACCACCAAGTTGCTTGAGGTGTGCTTTCTTGAGTAGAGATAATGAACTACCTAATATTTTATCTACATCTCTTAGTCATGGACAGGGTAAAAAGCCAACACAAGCCCACACTCATAATCATGATGCCAAGCCAAAATCTGAGATGAACATGGAGAATTTGCAGGTAAACCTAGCTACTCATATTGACCTACAAGGATCATGGGCAAAACTCGATGATCTAGGACCTCGCTGATCAAATGCGACTATCAAGCTAACAACTTAGAACTAAATTATCCTCTCATTTTCCTTGCACTTTTTAATTATATATTTAGCATCACTCATCCGAGTTTCCCTGAGTTTGTGGATTTCTAGGGGAATGTTTATAGTGTCACCCTCGAAAAAAAGATTTTCTATTTTTTTTATATAGCGAAGGATAAGTAACTCATAGATTTTTTGATGTCACCCTCAATACTCTCCGACACCTTCCCTTGCCACCACCTCTGTGGTAATGACCAGGCTTTATCCTTTCCATTCTTTTAGTTTTTCTGATTTGTTGTATTTATTATTTGCATGTGCTCTCTACACATTGAGGACAATGTGTCTGATAAGTGTGGAGGGTCTATTTCTGTTGTTTTCATTTGTTTTGCTTTATTGTGTGACTTGTGATGTTTTATGATTTTATCATGTGTTTGTGATTTGAGTTGTTATACGCTTGTAATCGAGTCTGTTTGGCATGTGACGTGTTTTTGATTAAAGTGTTTGAGTCTTGTGCATATGATGAAAAATCCCTTAAATTTTGAACTTTTTGTCATAGGAAAAACTACATATCATGCATGAAACAATCTTGACTAGGATGAATCAAGAATAAATAGTAATTATACCCTCGATCATTTAGGCTAGTCATTGCATCTGGTAGGTTAGACTAGAGAATTAATGAGTGACCTTGTGAGATTCTTGAACCGATGGCGAAGACAACCTCTTCTCATTTTATTCATGATGTGTGTGCATAGTTTGAGCAATGGAATTGTTAAATGATTACCTAGCAAAATTCAATAAGGTAAAAAGTGTTGAGAGCCATTTTGTGTTAAGCCTAGAGCATTAGAGCCAAAAACCCGATCCTATCTGTTACATACCCTGTTGAGCTTGAGCCTATTTGCTGAAATACTATAAGTAAGCCACTATATAACCTTTATTCAATCATCTTGCTACCTTTGACTATCCATCCGAGAAAGCTTTAGGATTACATTTTTGGGAAAATTGTGTAAGGGTACATATAGTATTATAGCTTGGGGGTGCTTTAACATATGAGGGTGCGGGTAGTTAAGACCATGAAAGTGTAAAGGCTTGACTTGCAAAAAGAAAAAAAGAGTATACCTTGTGCTTAGAGAAAGAATGGAAAAGAAAAAATAGAAAATGGGAAAATGGAAAAGCGAAAAAGTGAAAAATCAAGGGAAAATTGAAAAGAAAGAAAGAATTGAGCATAAAAGTTAAGAAAAAGCACAAGGAACCAAGTGAGCAAGTCGGGAAATGGTCTTTAGGATTTGGGATGAGCATTTAGACATAGAGTGAGAAACATAGAATAGACGAGTGTTAGAAAAATTTTTGTATAGCTCCTCGGATTGGGTGATTTAGCCACTACCTATATATATATCCTCACCTCTACCATCAGCCTCATAACAACCCAAGAAAAAGTCCCTCAAATGACATGATCTACTTCGTTTCGAGTGTGTTATAGTATGACGTATAGCATTTTTAGACCTCGGATGTGCACACGAGAGTATGATAGTTGACTACTATAACAAGTGAGTTTAAATTGATCCAATCCTACGAGTGGTTAACTCTCTAGTTTAGAATACTTGGCATGAAAACTTGATTGAATGATTGAGGGTAGGTTGTCTATGGATTTTGTGTTAATAATACTCAAGTTTGTGAATTGTATGATTTTGGGGTTGATCTTATGTCAAAGGTTTGAATATTAAGGACACCATTCATTTGGTTTTTCTGGTGCACTTGCTTAAGGACAAGCAAGGAAGTAAGTGTGGGGGTGTGATGTGCATGTAAACGTACACATATTTGGTCGTGTTTAGCATATTGTTTAGTCATGTTTTAAGTCGATTTAGTTATGTTTAGTCTAGCGTTGCTTGTGTTTTTGTGTTCAATCGAGAAATGGATATTTACCAAGTTTTATGTGTTTTTATAGGTATTGGAGTGAAAGCGGAGAATTGGATAATCGAGATAGAGATCAAGCAGAACGGAGATGAGCAACAAGAAGTGTAGCGAATAAGTTTAGGCTTAATCCGTCGACGTTTACTAAAAAAGGCATAACTTTCTCATACGAACTCCGAATTGAGTGATTCCAATGGGAGAAAATCTGCAACAGCGGTCGCTACAAATCCTAGTGATTGCTAGGGGCGAGCTCAAAATTTTTCATAGTGATTGCTACACAGGCTGCAGAAGTTAAGAAAAGCTACAAACCGAAAGCAATCCACTTACAACCTCAATTTGATCAACTTGCAGTCAATTTTGTTGATCCAAGACAGCTCAATCCCGGCTAGCAAGCACATTGGAGTGGCTATAAATAGAGGAGGCAATCCAAGGGAGAAGATGTTGAAGTCCAAGGAGTAGAATAGGCAAGATCAAAGTTGTAGACTTCAATCTTAGCTTAGATTCGTTTTTATTGCATTCTTGGAGAACAAGGGTTGTATTCAACATTCTGATTCATTAATCAAAGAGGTACCTTTATTTCATTGGCATAGATTTCATTTTTACATTTCAAGGTCTTTACTTTTGCTTAATATGAATAAGTGCATGTGTTTATGAGTTAAGGTGTGACAACTTGATTTTAAGCACATCCATTTGTTCATAATTGATTCTTGGATCAATAGTGATAGCTTGATTCGGATCAAATCTCATCTTTGTTATTCGATATTGTTAACAACTTAAGATTGACAACCTTAGGTTCTTGCAATATTAAAATCCATAGTTTAGCATTTTCAACGACCATAAATTGATTCACTTAGCTTAAGATCTTGATTACATAATCCGGTACATAGCAATGAATTCGATTTTTCCCTGTGGAGACGACCTTACTTATCACTTTATTACTTGTTGCGATCGTGTACTCTTGCATGTAATTTAGATCCACATTTGGACGCATCATTGGACACGAATTAACTTCTTTAAACCATAGGGACTTGACTGAGAACGGGCCAAAACACAGGGTACTAAAATAAACTTTTCCCTTCTTCTTTTTATTGCACTTCTTAGACTTCCTAAGTAGATAATTTGATTAGAATAGGTAGGTTATATCCTTGAGATGCTGATGCATCGGGAGATGGGCTGATCCGTAAACTCAAGATAGAATCATCGGAAAAGCAAGACTAAGTAAGAAAAATCATAAATTGCATTTATCAATTAACCGTTTAAAATAGTAAGAAATATGTCATATTTATAAAGAACTAACAGAAACTTATTAACCACAATTCCATTATCAATCAAACTTCTAATAATAATAAAAAACCTAAGGGTAATTAATATATTTATCTCAATCTTTATCTCCGCCTGATGCTCTAGCCCTTTTAAGGGATTCTGATGAATCTTTTGTAATGCCTGATAAATCTTTTTTTAGAATAAATACCTGATGAATCTGGAAGCCATTATTGTCAATTTTTGTTTTCATCGACTTATATGGAACTAACCTGTATGTTAGATCCATGGAACCGCGATCTTAAAAATAAAAAAGTTATTCTCGGGATCGTTATTAAATAACATGGGTATAAACAGGACGGTTGAAAGTAAATGATAGTGTAGAAAAATATTACTAAGAAACGAAAATTATTGAATTTCAACACCAAAATATTGGGAAATGAATGATCCAAATCGTCAAATTATTTATTCATCTTTCATTGAGAATTTGTCTGCATAAATTACTGTCATCTTCGTTTCTGAGACGACTTTCTCAAGACTTAGCAATTAGAATTTGTGCAATGGTCCAAGCATTTGTTCATCTCCTCTGCATCTGCGTTAAAAAGGAACTAAGTAATTAGCACATGGTATTATAAGCTAAATGTCAAATAAGAAACTATATATCAAACTTGAAAAGTAATTGCGCTAGAGCTCCAGGAATCTCACAACATAAAATACCACCTCTAATTCCTCACTGTGCTAATAGGAAAAAAAATGCAAAAATGTTACTTTCAGTCCATATTTTCAATTAGATTTGTATAGGTTTAGTATAATTCTAATTTTAGTATATTAATTTTTTTTTCTTACATCGACTAGTATGCTGATTTTCATAGGGCACGTTAGCCTACGAGTCTGTTTAAAATTATTTTTATTTGTAATTAACCTCTTAACAAGTATTGAACTATGTTTAAATTTTTTTTATTTGTAATTAACCTCTTAACAAGTATTAAACTATTGATGCATTTAGAATTAGCCGAAGAGAGAATGGATTTACCTTGGATTAATTTGGCATCACACTTGGAAAAGCAACCAAATTGACAGAGACTATGTTGAGGAGGTTTTTTCTTGCAGATCCTTAAACATC
>SOPF01020107.1:0-38139 GCA_012979155.1 Hypericum perforatum
CGACCTTCCACGTATCTTAGCTCAAAGCTTACGTAGGCAAGCACGAGGAAGTCAATGATTCCATTCCTGTATAGCTTGTTCAACAGAGGGAACCCGAAGCCATTCTAGATCGACAAATGGTCAAAGGCAGAATGGAGCAGCTACGCAAATTTTGATGCATTGGTTAGACACTAAAGAGAATGAAGATCTTGGGAATTTTTCGATGACCTCAAAGAGCAATTTTCGCGGTCAATTCCTTGTGGACAAGGAATTCAAGTGGGGAGGATTGTTGCATGGTCGTTGCAATTGGCAAGGAGGAATCGTTCTATATGGAGGGGTTCTATATGGAGGGGCGAGCTCGTGGCCTGGGTAAATTGAATTTTAAATTCGTATCAAGGGAGGAATCGAAGGCCCTAACATATTTGGAGATTAGAGTTTGTGAGGAAGATTTGAGGATTACAGGCGTATCGAACTCTGTTACTATTCTAATAGATATCAGAGGTATCACGAGTTGAATGTAAGAGGGCATTAGGAATGTTGACATGCAAAGGGATTCGTTAAAGGAATAAACATTTTTTTTCTTTTTTTGGGCCGTTCGTCGGCTGAGGTACTTATTGACAATTTTTAATTAAAGACTAAGACCAAGTTGTAATTCTTGCCATATAGAACTTGTTTAGAACTATTTACGTGTTAGTCACTTGTCTTTTATTTTTTATTATACTTGAGGACACACGGCTCCTGATGTAAGTGATCCCAGATTTATTTTGTAGAAAAGGTACACAATCATCATAGCAATCGCCACGTGACCTATGCATGATCATAGTTTTTAATTTGCGGTCCGACCGATAGTCTAATAGGCAGACCACTCTTCGAAATGGACACCGGACAGTGAATAAAAATATGTCCAGATTTAGGTCCGACCGGAGAATTTCCTGTTCAACCAAGCGGAAAATTTGGTTGAACCGAAAAAAAAAACAAAAAATTAACAAATCTTGTAAAACCTAGATCAAAAAATCAAAAGTGAGGAAGTTCAGCCACCCGACGCCGAAAGCAAGTTGCTGCGCCTCCGACGGCCAACGCCGACCACGCCTCCGACCTTCGACCCACCAACGATGCCCGACTGTACCTGCGACGCCCGGCGTTTCCGAAGCCCAACCGCGCCCGACATACCTACCTCCGACGAGAGCAGCAAAGCCAGCCTCCGACGCTCGAGTCCCGACCTACCTCCGACGCCCAACCGCTGCTCCGAAGCCCAACCGTGTGAACTCCCGTGGATCAGGTCGGTAGCTTTTGTTTTTACCTTGGTAGTTGAATTGTTTATTACAAGGAGCTAATTTTATAGATAAATCGTTTGTTCTAGAATTGGTTTTCCCGTGTTTAGACAGTAGCTTACTGCTATTGGAGACTAGCCTCTTTTGAGCCGGAGGTGCTTCAAATTGCACGAAAATCCCCGAGAGCACCTATTTCTGATTTCACATTGACAATTAAAAGTTTGGGACAATGGGTCATTGGGTAATCTCGACGAATTTTGATTTTGGAATAAGTTCACTTGCATTCCCTGTAGTTTGGGAAATTTTGTTAATGATGGCAGTAATTAGCGGTGTGTAAAAATTGAGTCCACATTAGACATAATCCTCAGTAGACTTGACTCATTGATTTCTTCGAAGCGGTGTTAATATGCATACGCTATTAATCCTATTGGTTTTCCATTTTCTAGCTTCCCAAATGATTCATGAATTTAGCTTGTTGTGGTTTGTTGGCTAATCTCTCGGCCCGTTGTATTGTAGTTTTGATGAATTTGAAGTTCACATCTAGCAGATTTGGCGCATTTGCCATCTGCAATCAAGATGAACTTGCTTGCTTCTTGTTGTTGTTGTTGTTGTTGTTGTTATGCATACGCTATCGATCAAGTCTTCAAACCACAGATCTATTCATGCGTGTTTGTTCTTCGAACTGATCTTCTTCGACAGGGAAGTATTAAATACACTTCAAGAAGTTGTTATACTGATATTGTTTACAGTGTATGCTTGTTTATGTAATTGTTCTAGCTGCCAAAAAAAGGATTTCTTTGACTGCCTTTCAATTGTTATAGAATGCCTTATGTAAGAATATTTTGAACTTTGTGAAGTTGTTTTGATTGTATGATGATGAATATCTCGTTTGAACTTTGATGTTGTTTTGGCTGTATTGAATGTTGTTTTGGCATGAACTTTGATGTTATTAATTTTTTATATGCTTATATATATAGCAAAATTATGTCAATTTGTTTTTGGTCAACCACCGGTTCTACCGGATTGAAAACTATTGAGCATGATACCCTACTATATATGGAACAGAAAAAAAAGGAAAAGGCACATTTTTAGTTCACCAAGAAACGAGCGGTTACTTGTAGACTAAAAACGAAAACACACTCAACAAACGAAGCTCAGGGTTGCAGGATTAGAGAAAAGAAACACTCTTAAAAGATCCCATAAATATCAAGGATACGAGTCGCCGTGACCGATTTGATTGGGAAAATAAAACGTTCAATTGCAGCAGGTACCACCTTCCCATGCAACTCTTCGTTTTCTGCAATTATCCTATTAAATTCCTCCTCCAACTTTGAACGTCTAAGCCTCTTACTAGTGTTTTTTAGGGAATCTCTATATCGAAATAAAAGGTAAACATAACATAACATAGAGAGCGAGACAGAAAATAGTTACAATATTGACTCTGCTGGCGCCAACTTATAAATCAAACAAATAACTGAACCAAAAATTTAAAGGAAGAGAATGAAAGTGAGACTTCTGAGTTTACACTTTTATTTCTTTTACCTTTCCTTTGTGAAGGATGGAATATATTTTTGTGTGGGTAAAATTTAAGAAAATAAGGGGAATGACCAATTTTGAAGATGTTAATAATCTAATAATAGTCCTTAATATCATAATATTATGTTTCAGCTGAATTTTTTTAAAAAAATTCAATTAAAACATAATTAAAAATTCCAGAGTATCAAAACAAAATTCTTTCCACCCGAGTCTCTAAACGATTTTAGCTATAAAAGAATTGACTTAATTAATGGGTTTTAAATTATACTTCAATATTTTTTTCTTTTGGAAAACGAACAGATGAGAGTTACGTGGCAGACGTAACATAGGGCTGAGCCGCAAAACATTATTATCAAGTATTACCAGGGAAAAATCGTGAGAAATTTTTTTTTCCGAATCAAGTACGATTAATAATTTAAAATTTTCCAAGCGGTGATTTGGCATAGGAGATTTATTTTCTCGGGCTACCGGAAGGTTATATAAATGACATTTATTCCAAAGAGAACGTTGCCCCTACATTAAGGAGTTGGCGATTCTCTCTTTGGTAACCATAAACCCAAACAAGAAAACCCTAGTTCCTTCTCCCTTCCATTTCTCATCTCGGGAAAGAGAAGGCGGTGATGGGTGGCGAAGGAGGTAGTAACATGGTGGTATTCGTGGAGAACAACCTCGGCCGCCACCTGGCCCTGACCGTCTCCCTCTCCGACGCCGTTTCGGACCTCAAGAGTAACCAACCTTCTCTCCCTTCTTAATAATATAATATAATATAACAAAACGATGGCAGTTAATTAATTTTGAGATGAAATTATGGTTTTGTTGAACATTAGAGAAGATAGAGGCGGAGTTGCCCTTGCACTACACAGATATCGAGGAGGTAAAGGTCGAGTCTTTGAAGGTAAAATATGTTTTGTTTGTTTGTTTGTTTGTTTTTTTTTTGGTTGAGGCATGTGTTTATGCTTTTAATGAGTGTGTGTATAATTATTATATTGGGCAGGTTAGGCGGGAGGGCGAGCTGTATGGTGTGCCGGCCTCGACCCCTGTCAGTGCGTTTTGTGAAGCAAATGGGACTTGTTTTGTGAGCATTGAGACTCGAGAGCGCATTAATGGTAGTGGTTTCCTTGGTTCGGGAAATGCCGTGGGCGATGGAGTTAAGCTGATTGAGTACCGAGATGTGAGGGAGAGTGATTGGAATGGTAGAGATGGGGTTTCTAACAAAGGTGAAGATTTGGAAGCTCGATCAAATCAGGAGAAGAAAAAGTGTAAACGTGGAAAGAGAAAGAGAAAAGGAGCTGATGCTTCCTCGTTGGACAATGGCAGACCCAAACCAATTTTAGATCCTCTAGTTTCTGAGGGAAAGCAACCAGTAGAAATTGATAAAGCAAAAACTGATGCAGTTTCAATGAAAGAAAGAAAAAGTTTAGTTTCTGGTAATGGTGAAACTACCTTTGGGCGTCACTTGGCTACTCAAGTTATTAGAAATTCTAACTTGAAGATTTGTTCGGACAAAGATCCCAGTGAGGAGGGAGGCCACAGCAAGAAGAAAAGTAGAAAGAACATTACGGACAATGACCCTCCTACATTCTTTGGGAAGGACTGCAATCTTTCCATGGAAGGTAGGATCTGACAACTTTTTTGTTCCCTCTGATTTATCAATTTTATGGAGTGGGAAAAAGAAAGATTGCCTATGGAATTTCTGATGCTAATACTTCGTTCTTATGCAGGATCTGACGATCCTCGGCTTGGCAAAAGGATGGGAGGTTCAAAGGATGACCAGAAAGACAATGCTGAAGAAAAGTACCATTTCACGAACAATAATATATCCGATTTGAAGACAATGGACTTAAAGACTTTATGTGCGCACTATATACTGTGTGTATTATTTGCCATGTCTGATTAGTTGCGCCTAGCTTTATGTGAACAGCATGTCGGCTTTTGAAAGTCCTGGTTTCGAGTAAGGGTTATTTGGAGAGTGAGCGCGATCTTTGTAGGGAACTGTTGAAGCTTTCAAGTAAAGTGTCTGGTTTAGAATTTTTAGATGTTTGGATTTTGAAAGTCCTAGTTTCTCTGTCCGAATTGCTTCAGTTCAAGGATGTATCAGCTCGCAAGTCCCTTGTTGATGCTACCTTGGAGTATTGCATTCAAGGGGATTTGGCAAGGATTTTTAGAGCTTTGGTCGAAGATTGGCTAGTTCGATGTTGTGGGCAGATAGCCAGGAAGTATCACAAAAACTGCGTCTTGTATTTGCTCCATTTCTAACATTACATTAAATTAAATTAGGGTAAATTACATCTGGCCTCCTCGGGTTTGGGATATTTAACGCTCGCCCTTTGTTTTTGTAAAATCGATTATAAAATCTCTCCTGTATGGAAATATTGTACGAATCAGCCCCTCATGCCGGAATCGGAGATTTTCTCTGGCGAGGAGGCACGCGAAATGACAAAAATACCCTTTTATTAAAAAACTAAAAAAACCTCTCACTCTTCCTCCTCCCTCTCCTCCTCTACCCTCCTTTCATCCGCCTAGAACAGGTATCAAATTCACTTTACTCTTCACTTCATCTTTCTCTGAAACCTTCAAAATCCAAACAACCCATAAGAAAAAAAATCAACACCAAAAAGGGATAGAGACAGAGATTGAAACTTGGTATTTAAATCAACCCAGAGAAACTCACATTAAAATTGATCTGGGTGCTTTATCCCTAAACCCCACTGAAGCCCGAGGTAGTTCCGAGCGGTTATTGAAGGAGGAAATGGCACTGAAGGTTCATAAAGGAGGGAAGTTTCGAGCCGTTACCAGTTCCTCAATTTCAATCCTCGATTGACAATCCACACGACCCTTTTCCATTTCTTCTTAATTATTCCATCTGGTGCAGGAATACGTGGCTTCAATTCCATTCATATTCAACCCTGCAATTTCTGGTCTTTGAACTCAAAAGTGGAGACTTGTTTAATTTCCAAGTGTAGGAATACGTGTATGTTATGGCCTCTACCGCCCGAACCTCGAGTATGTTATGCATTTATGTACAAGGAGGAATAAGAAGAAGAGGGCCGAGGGAAAGGGGACGGAGGTCGAGGTGGCGAAGATTGAGACGAAACTCTCTGCACACCTCCTAACTATCAATTCAATCCCCTCGGCCAAAGCGTGCTCGACGAATTGGATTTTGGTCAATTTCCCCAATTTCCAATCTTTTTTAAAAAAATTGGAAATACGAACTGGGTTTTGTTCAATTTCCCCAATTTCCTTTGACTCTGATTTGGATTAAAGTTTAGGGTCTGGGATTAGGCTTTTGATTTAAAAGGTGTTGAGTTAAAATGTGTTGTTTCGTTGACGGAATGTGGGAATAGAGGAGGAGGAGAGAGAAAGGGGGAAGAAAGGAGGGGGAAGAAAGGAGGAGGAGGGAGGGAGGAAGAGAAGGAGAGAGATTTTTTAGGTTTTTTAGTTTTTTAATAAAAGGGTATTTTTGTCATTTCCCGTGTCTCTTTGCCGGAGAAAATCTCCGATTCCGGCACGAGGGGCTGATTCGTACAATATTTCCATACAGGAGGAGTTTTATAATCGATTTTAGAAAAACAGGGGGCGAGCGTTAAATATCCCAAACCCGAGGGGGCCAAGTGTAATTTACCCATTAAATTAAATGAGCCAAATATGAGTGGAAAGTGGTGATCATGAAAAAGTACACCAGTTACATTTTTTATTCAAAAAAAAAATATTCATTAATATAGTTTATAACAAATTACAAAAATTCTATAATTACAAAAGAGTCACGATCCTTGAAAAATTGGGCTGGGCCAAAGCCCACCCTCCATGAAATTTGCACTACAAGAACCTAGCCCCTGTTGTCTACATCGACAAAAATAAAAGAAAATTTTCAATTGTTCCATCAATCGTTATTCATTACATCTCCAACCATTAATCTTATAAACATATAACTGAGGTATCCCATAAAAGTCAAGGTTTTTCGAGTTGGATTCCAGATATATGTATCACCTATTATTTCCATGAAGCTATCATTCTACTCTCGTTGTTTTTTGCAAGATTTAAATCATTCATTCGATCAGGAATTGTTGTACGAGAACCAAAGATTATAAATTCCTATAGATTTTCCTAGCCGTTGGTGCAAATTACTTAGAAATGTGCCAGCAAAGCTTGTTCTGGCAGAACTTGGTTCACTAACGTATTTAGTGTTTTCTACATTCTCCAACCCCTAAATCTTTATGGTGTTTTGTTAGTACCTCCATTCATGCGGTACTCAAATTTCATGGTTTTGAATGCTATATTTTCAGGAGTCTCTAAACTGGTGTTATCAATTTTGCTCCTATCTGATGAACGTGTGCAAGTGCAAGAAGAAACAGCTCGGCTTACTTGAATAACAGATCTGTTCATTCTACCAAAAAAATAACAGATCTGTTCATTTTTAGGAAACTACATTAGGACATGCATGCATTTATTTATTTATTTTTTTTGGTCGGAATGGTGGGTCTAAAGCCCTTGCATTAAAGATTAACAGTGCGGGGATATAGAACCCGAAATGTCATGCTGCAGAAGATACAAACATTCTTCCGGGGGGTGCTCTAAGACATTAGCTAATTTATCCGCTACTCTATTACAAATGCGGGAGATGTAGTTGACCTCGCAATGTCGGAAACGACGCATGAGATGAATGATGTTATTCACGAGGGATGCCACCGGATGTTCCTTGGTAATCCCCTCGGTGAGGAAACAAACTGCCAGTTGTGAGTCAGTCTCCACAACAAGTGCCTCGTAACCTTTTTCCTTAGCAAGACTAAGCCCTCTGTTGATTGCCCAGAGTTCTGCTGACAATGCATCAGACTGTCCTATGTTTAAGATAAATCCAGTAAACCTTTGTTGTCACGAAATGCTCCACCACCGGAGCTTGGGCCCGGGTTGCCTCTTGAGGCACCGTCAGTGTTCAGCTTTAAACAGCCTCGTGAAGGGGGGATCCAGGAGACATGGGTATGTTCCAACTGATGCGTTGACTTGGTCGGTGTTTGAGCCATCGCCCATGTAGCAACAAAGGAACGGGCTTGACTACGGGCAAATTGACTGGTTCAAATGGTGGAGATGCGGCCTTGAAGACCCTGTCATTTCTCCATCGCCAACTCTACCAGCAAACAATGGCGAAAATAATATTCCACGGGGTCTCCTCATCTAATTTGGCTGTTATTCGAATATCACAGCCTATCCAAGTTTCAAAGTTCACTCCGAAGAATTCCATTTGGGCTTCACGCGGTACAAGTTGAATCCATATTTTTCTTGTACAGGGGCAATCTCGTAAGATGTGACAGGTGGTTTCCGGTATGTCCCAGCACCAAAGGCAGTAGGGTGAAGTGGCCATTTTCCTTCTCCAGCTTTCCTGATTAGTCTTTAGCTTCTGCTTGATACACGTCCAGAGAAAGAGTCGTATCTTTTCAGGGGCATAAATTTTCCAAATGGAATTCTAGAGAGTGGTTGATGTAGAATCTTTATTGGATAGTCCACAGAGAAATAGATATGCTGACGTTGTAGTGAACTTCCCTGATGGAGTTAATGCCCAGGCCAATGAATCCCCAGTTGAACTTGAGTAGTCCACAAAGACAGCTTCTAATCGATGATGCTCCCTTGCGGGTAAAAAGTCCACCCAACATACTCCAATTCCAACCGTGGCCTTCAAGCCAATAGTCCGAAACTGTGCAGTTTTCATGAGCTTCTGGGATGCCATCGCTCTCAGACAACAATACCTTATTATCAGGAAGCCAAATATCAGTCCAGAATTGAGCTTGTTCTCCATTGCCGATCGACCATTTCAAACCTTCCCATAGTGTATCCGCAACTTTGCAGAGGCTAGCCCAAATTCTGGATTGTTTTGATACTGGTAGGATCGCCAAAGGTTTAGATCCATTCTTCATATACTTACACTTCAGAATTTGCGCCCAAAGATCATCCGGCTGTAACAAGAGTCTCCAGTTCAGTTTTAAGAGGAGAGCATCATTAGCTTTGCACGCGGTGTGAACACCCAACCCTCCCCAGCAGCGAGGCTTGCAGACCTCACCCCAGCTAGCTAAATGCATTTTCTTACTAGTCTCAGTATCACCCCATAGAAAATTGTGATACACTCTGTCCAACTTCTCGCATGTAGTAGCCGGGAGCTTAAGAACCTGCATTGTATAAGTTGGGACCGTTGAAAGAACTGACCGGATCAATGTCAATTGCCCTGCCATGGTTAGCTGGTGGACTTTCCAACCTGCAAGCTTCGATTGAGTATTAGAGACTAAGTGTTGAAAAGTACTACTGGTGATCCGCGAGTGGAGAGCCGGGACACCCAAGTATCAACCCAGGTCTCCAGTTGGTTGGATGTCGAGTCTGTGACATAGTTTAATCTGAAGTGCTCTCGGAGTGTTGCTCGAGAAGTAAATCTTGGACTTGCTCACATTTATCTTTTCCCCTGATGCATTACAGAATCTCGCTAATCCTTGTTGAATGATGTCCACCTATTTTAGGGATGCCTCTGCAAAAAGAATGATATCGTCAGCGAAAAATAGGTGGGACACCATTGGCCCCTGTCTTGTTAGTTTAATGGGTCGCCATTCCTTTTGCTGAATTGATAGAGAAATCAACTGAGCAAGCCGCTCCATGCAGATCACAAACAGGTATGGTGAGAGAGGATCTCCTTGACGTAGACCACGGGAGGGCTTAAATTGATCTGAAGCTTCACCATTCCAAAGAACTCGCATCCTCGCTCCCGAAACACAAGACATAATGGTGCGGATAAGGCAGGTCGGGATGTGTATATCCTCTAGAGTTTCCTCCAGAAAATCCCATCGGACACGGTCATATGCCTTCTCCAAGTCGAGTTTAATTGCTATCCAACCCGTGTTGCCCAGTTTTCCTTTCATGGAGTGAATCACCTCTTAAAAGGTAATGATGTTATCAACTATTTGCCGACCCGGGACAAAGCTTCCTTGAGTCGAACTTATAAGATCCGGGAGTTTATGCTTCAACCTCTCCACAATGACTTTAGTGAGAACCTTATATGCCACGTTACAAAGTCCAGTAGGCCTGAAATATTGTATCACTTCTGGATTAGTATGTTTCAGAATCAAGGCAATAAGGGTATCGTTGATTGAAGAAGGCATGGCTTCTGTCTCAAATGCTTCCTTAATGAACCTTGTCAGTGATTCTTTTATGATATTCCAGCATTTCTGAAAAAGTAATGCATGAAAGCCATCTGGTCCAGGAGCTTTCATAGGACTCATGGCATGTAAAGCAAAATAGATTTCCTTATTCGATACTGGTCTGGACATGGCATCTCTGTCCATTTCCGTAAGAGGAGGAAAAAGGCCCAGTGCTAGGGCTCTATCATCAGGTCTTTCCTCAACTTGGAAAAGGCTTTTATAAAACTCCAAAGCTGTCTCGGCTAGCTCGTTTTTGTCTGTAGTCTATTTACCATTCGTATTCTTCAAGCTTGTAATTTTGTTGCGGCTTCTGTGAACCAACGTAGAAGTGTGAAAGAACCGCGTATTGCGATCTCCACTAGTGATCCACTCCACGCGAGACTTTTGATACCATAAGATTTCTTCTTGTTGTAAGACTTGTTCTAGTTCCTCTCGGATCTTGGCATCCAAGGCAACTAGGCCTCGATTTGGTCTATTATCGAGAGCTTTTTGGAGTCCACAAAGCCTTGCATATATTCGTTTCTTGCGAGTCTCAATATTGCCAAAGATTTCTTTGTTCCAAATGCTAAGTTCCTGCTGTATATCCCCGAGAGCAGTTTCTATACTCTGTAAAGCGTTCCATTTGATGCGAATTTCTTGTTGGAAGTGAGGATGCGAAAACCATGCTACCTGAAACCTGAACGGTCTTCTCATCTTGTCCCCCTCATCTTTGTCCTCAAATGTAATCAGTAGTGGACTATGATCTGATTGAAACCTTGCCAGATGCCTTACAATACCCTCTTTCTAGTAATGTCGCCAATCGCTATTATAAAGAGCTCGGTCTAGTCTTTTAGAAACCCGTTGTCCATTACCGGTAGGCCTTAACCAAGTAAACGGAGTGCCATTATACCCCAAGTCAATCAGCCCTGTGGCTTGGATCCATTTATCAAATCTTCTGTCTTGAATGCAAAGAATACTAGCACCTCCTTTCCTCTCATTTAGCGAAGTAATTGCATTGAAGTTGCCTGCGACTATCCAAGGAGTGCCATCACACGGGGCTAGTGCTGCAATCTGATTCTAGTAGTTCTCATTACCCGAGACTGGTAGTAGAGCATAGACCACCGTGATTAAAGAGATACCATGATGATGTGTCGAAGTCTCTAGGTGAATAAAGTGATTACACTACTGAATGACCCGTATCACCATGGTATCCTTCCATAAGAGCCAAATACCCCCTCTTCTACCTTTGGCTTCTACCCAAAAGGAGTTTAACCCAATTTTCCTACAGACACCGTCCGCAGATAGACCACTTACTTGGGTCTCCAGCAACGCAACCAGACTGATATTATGGGCATGTAGAAGAAATTTGAGGGCCCTAAGGAACCCCACTTTCTTGGTACCATAACAGTTCCAAATTAAGGCTTTAAATCCCATTAACATAGAGAAGATTAAATAAGGTTAGCACCTAGACTTTGGCCCCGTAATAGAGGCTCACCATTGCCTCTTCTAGCACCACAGATTGCGAATTTCTGCGTGACTGACCTGCTGCAGTCATGTTGCACTCTATTGGTTCTCTGCTTTGCCCCAACTATATGGGTGGATCAGATGTATGCTTCTCCAGACGGTTACCCTGACCACCAATACCATGTGAGAAAGCATAGGAGGCTTCATGAGAAGTCATTGTAGTAGTTGGGTGAGACTGGGCTTTCCCCTTGTAAGGTAGCGCGTTGGGATTGGTATTGAGATTTTTATTCTCCTTTGCCTCCTTGTGCCAGATAATTGCCTCCGTCAGTTTTGCCTCCAGTATCGACTCTTCATGACGAGACCTTTTTTGTGCTTGGCCCAAGTTGGGTGTTGTACTGGGTTGTGCCAAAGGCTTCTTCGCAGCAGGCTTCCATGGGTTCCTTGGGTTTCTTGAGGAGCTTGGTGCGACATTGAGGAAACTACATTAGGACATGCATGCATTTATTTATACATACGACGCATGCATTCATTCTTATGTTTAGACTCGCATACATTCATTCTTACATGTATACAATCACTCTTCTAATTTTATTTCAGAAACTAAATAAATTTAATTTGCTAATACTGTGTATTCATCATTGTTGTAATTAAGCATGTAATTAACGAATAATTATGTATTTAATTACAATTTAATTAAACGACAATTATGTTAATTAAATCACACTTATTTGTTGAAGCGAGTATGTAGAAAGGTTCGGATCGTCGATTGTGAATTGCCGGTTGAGTATCGTCACGTTTGCACAGACCGATTGCTCAATTTCCACGAATTACCCAAAATATAAATCTAAAACAAGTTTCAATACTAAATTGAAATTTGCCTTCTCTATGTAAATTGGGAGGGAAAATTACAAATAAATCATACGGATTCTCCCTTTTATAGGGAAAAATCCTCGTGCTTGCTTGGCACCAAAAATGCCACATGGGCTGATGTGGCGCGTAGTGGCGGATGATGACATCAGCACTGACGTAAGCGTTGACGTCATTTCCCACTCAGCCTTTTTTTAATGGACTAGGCCCAAAAGGCCCAATAATCTCCCACTCATTCATTGTTGATCATAGTCAATAATGGATGAAATTTGGGTCCAAAGCCCAACAATTTCCCACTCAATCATTATTGAATACAATCAATAATGTACATATTATAATTTATAGGATTTTGTATGACCAGCACACATCGAGTACATTTAGCTAAAATTCAGAAGCACAGACACACAGGCTATATGAATAGTAGCATCTCGACATCTCACATATGAAAGTGTGCTTTTACCCTAGGACTCATGTCATATTCCATTGTTCACATAATGATTTCAAACAATTTTATTCGTGTTCACTATTGTACTTTTCAATACAATTAGTGCACCTGAACAACGAACCTCGAAATGTGATGGACAGAGTTCCTTCTCCCTTAATTATATTCTTTTCATAATGACATAGCCTGCTTTTTTAGTCAGCCCTGCCAGGTCGAATCGCTATGCCATGACCTTATCATGGACTTTCTAAGCTAGCAGCACTAAATCATACTTCCAAAATACGTTTAGGATCTTAAGGATAAAAATCGGGAACCTTTGTTCTTGAAACGTGGTCTCACTCCAGGGATTGTGAAATCAATGAACATTTTCATCCCATCCAGTGGTCGAATAGTACACATGATACTCATTCACGTGTTATGGTATAAATTCCATTGTATAGGAACACACGTCAATAAGAAAACACCATATTAGAGTATTAGCCACGGCTTAACTCTATGCTTTAAGACAGAAGATATGATAATTTCCACTTAATATTTATCATATGAACTGTAGAAGATTCAAATGTAGTAACTCATTACTCCATCCCATAATGAATCTTGCTCTTTTAACAAGACGGCATTGTTGCCATAGGACATCATACATATAAATGTCCAACAGCTGCCTCATCTCATTCAGGAATCAACAAATTTGGCTCCCACCGAGGTAAACACCCGTGTGAGTGGGCTACTTTTCTGTCTGACATGTTCTAGAAGATAGTCATATTGCCAAAATCAAAACATCTTTATTTATAGATGAAAATGTCACAAACCTAATAACTTTACATGTTTCTCGAACACTTCTCGAGATAACGCTTTAGTCATAGGGTCTGCAACCATATCTTACGTAGATATGTGTTTCATACATAATTCCCTATGTTTTATTAAACTTCTAACAAAATGAAATTTAATATCTATATGTTTGGCTCTACTATGGAAACGTGGATCCTTAGCATAAGCTATTGCTGCTTCATTGTCACAGAATACATTCACAGGTTCCACAGAGTTAATCAGGAATAGGTGATTTAAGAATCTCTTTAGCCACACTGCTTCCTGTGCAGCATGAGCCGAAGCTACATATTCAGCTTCCATTATTGAGAGGGATATGCAAGTCTGTTTCTTGCTACTTCATGAAATGGCCACCCTTCCCAACAGGAAAACGAAGCCATATGTAGACTTTTTCTTGTCTTGGTCACCATCCCAATCAGCATCAGTGTAGCCATTTAGCTTCAGGCCTCTACCTTGATAGCATAGTGAAAAGTCTACAGTTGTATTCAAATATTTCAAAATCCCTTGATAGCTTTTGAGTGAGCAATACCAGGATTGGATTGATATCTGCTTACAATGCCAACAGCATAACAGATATCAGGTCTTGTACACAGCATTGCATACATTAGACATCCAACTGCATTAGCATAGGGAATCTTTTCCATATTCCCTATTTGTTCAGCTATTTTTGGACACAAGTCTTTGCTCAAATTATGACTTCTTACTAATGGAACATACTTTGGGTTACAATGATTACAATTAAAACGTTCTACTACTTTATGGATATATGTCTCTTGTGAAAGAGACACTATTCTCTTCGAATGATTTCTCGAAATCTTAACTCCAAGTATATAATCAGCTTCGCCCATGTCTTTCATTTCAAATTTGGTTGAAAACCAATCTTTGATTTCTACAAGTAGTCCCATGTCATTGGAGGCTAAGAGTATGTCATCAACATACAAAGTGATGATCACAAATTTCTTATCTGATTGCTTAATATATACACAATGATCTTCATCTATCATAATAAAATCATTTGCCATGATAGTGTTATGAAAGCGAAAGTACCACTATCTAGATGATTGCTTAAGACCATAAATTGATCTGTTCAATTTGCAAACTTTTTGTTCATAGCCTTTTTGGATGTAGCCCTGAGGCTGAATTATATAGATTTCTTCATCTAATTCTCCATTGAGAAAAGTAGTCTTAACATCCATCTAATGTAATTCTAGATCTATGTTATCGACCATAGCCAGAATGACCCTAATAGACGTGAATCAAACAACAGGAGCAAAAGTTTCCTCATAATCTATTCTTTCCTATTGTGTGAATCCCTGCACAACCAGACGTGCTTTGTATCTCTCGACACTGCCATCTGCATTACGTTTGACCTTGAGAACCCATTTATTCCCGATAGCCTTACGTCCTTTAGGTAGATCAACCAGGTTCCAGACCTGATTTTTGGTCATGGAAGACATTTCTTCCTCCATAGCTTTAATCCATTCATTCTTTTGTGGGGAAGACAGAGCTTCAAAAATATTTCTAGGTTCATCTACATCCTGAAGTATGGTCAGTAGAACTTCACCCGAATCACCAAACTTTTTTAGTGACATTAGGGAGCATTGGATTCACTTTCGATAATAAATCGTTGGTGTGGTATGCTGGTTCTACCAGATCTACGAAATTCCCGATTTTGATAAACATCTCTCATATATTCGTCATATCCGGGAATCGTACTACTACTAGGTAGTAGTTTCGTACTCCCACTGGAATAGGGAACCATAGGCCTTTCAGGACCTTGTTGAGATGGAAAAGAATAATTTTCTGTCTCAATTCTCCCATTCGAAAGAAAAGGTTCAGAAGACTCCGTTTTAATGGTTTCATAGAGATCGAGGTTATCACTAATCTCTTTCAATCTAGGAAATTCATTTTCTAGAAAAGTGACATCTTGTGATTCAAATTCTGTTATTTGTCCATTGTCCAGTTCACCAATAAACACATATCCTTTAGATACCTCAGGATATCTAATAAAGATACTTTTTCTACCTCTCGGTCCTAATTTACCGAAAGCACTTGAGGTAGAATGGACATAGGATCCACATCCCCATGGCTTAAAATAGGATAAATCTGGTTTCCGATCTGTCCATATTTCATATAGGGTAGTATTAACAGATTTAGAGGGAACACGGTTAAGAATATACGTAGCAGTTAGGAGTGCATCTCCATAATATGATATCGGCAAATTTGCCTCTGCCATCATAGATCTAACCATGTCAAGAAGAGTTCTGTTTCTTCTTTCAGCCACCCCATTTTGTTGAGGTGTATAAGGAATGGACAACTGATGTTCAATTTCTTTTTCAATACATAGTGCTTTAAAGTCATCTGAAAGATATTCACAGCCAAGATTAGTTCGTAAGGCCTTTATCTTTCTATCTTTTTGATTCTCAATAAAATTCATATATGTCATGAAACATTTCAATGCTTCTGACTTGTGAGAAATCAAATATATCAGACTATATCGTGAATAGTCATCAATAAAGGTGATGAAATAATATGCACCATGTCTTGCTCTCACGTTCATTAGAGCACATATGTCTGAATGGACTAATTCTAGTGGAAATTTAGCTCTAGTTCCAGTACCAAATGGTTTTTTTGTACTCTTTCCTTCTGATTCACTTCTTTTACTAGGTCTTCGAATGCGGATTTCCTTTTGTGCTTGATCCGAAGTATGCTGTTGAATATCGTGAGAAGATTTCCTTTCTTTTTGTCTCCTGCCACCCTTCGACGCGCGCCACTAGTGTCTTTGGCGTGCTCCAAATGTGTCAAGCAAGACGCGGACCAGAGTTTGGTCTGCAATGGCGCGCGCCAATACTTTCTGGCGTGCGCCAATGTTCTTTAGCAAGAACAGTGGCGCATGCAAATAAAGCTTGCGTGCGCCAATTTTAAACACCAGTAGCACTGAGCAAGTCCGGTAATGTCGATCCTCAGGGAAACGAGTTTCTAGGCTTCGTATTAGGGGGTAAATTATGATGATTGGTTGACTTATAACACTAACAACTTCTAAATTAAAGATCAAAGTGTTGAAACAAGTGAAAAGTCTTCAAGAGTTTAAAACAAACAACTTACAATCTGATTTAGCAAATTTAACTAAAACGTGAGTTCAGAACCATTGAAACACATTAAATCAATCAACTCAGGGGGTTTATTAAGTCCGTATATGATCCGAGTGTTCTAAGAGCAACAAACCTACACTTTCATGCTAGATTTGTCTAAGTTGAACATTAGCTAAACTTAAACCAATTAGATGTTCTTTCGACCCCACTAATTGATTCAAACTTAACTAAGAACAAATTATGAGTATCACTCAGTGGATAACTGAGTACTTAAGTAGATTTTTCTTTAATTAAGCACCTAGTCATCTAGTTAACTTTTAAGCTAATTCCCTCTCCTTTCGGTCTCAAGTTTTAGCTAAGTTCATAGTTATGGTTTTCTACTTAGATTTTATCACAGCCAACTAGTCTAAATCGTTGTCAATGGCAAGAACTAGTGTGATCATAATCTCAGCAAATCCATAATTAAGCCTTAAGTCCTTTAACTAGAACATTTTAACATGCAATTTTAACCCCTTGAATTAATTGATTACATGTTAGTTTCTAGGTCCTAAACCCACAGAATCTACTACTCACACATACTTGAGGGAAAACAGAATATAAACAAGAACAACATACTTAACATTAAAAACAAAATGAAAAGTAAAAGAGAAGAAAGCTTAACAAAGTTCAAGGAAGCTTTCTTCTTCCTTTCCTCACGTCCATGGCAGAGAGAGAGAGAGAGAGTGTCTGTGTGTGTCATTTCGTCCATGCCTCTCTGCTATCTCTCCCTTGCCCAAAATTACCAAAAATTGCAAAAGTCAAAAGTCAAAAGCTAAGATAATTAGTTTTTAATCCTAATATCCTAACTACTCCTCCAATGACTCCCAAAAGTGTCTGCCACCCTCACAAGAAGTTAATCCCCGAATGTCTTGGCTTCCCCACATGTTTCCATTCAGTTTGAGCAAGTGGGATGACCAATTTCAGTCATTGTCTGTCATTGGCGCACGCCACTCGTGCCTCTGGCACGCGCCATATCTTTAAACACCTGGTCGTTCGCATCTTTGTCATTCGAGTCTGGTCGTTCGAGTCTTTAAGCATCAATTATGCGCGCCAGAGATTGTTGGCGCGCGCCATGTCTATCAGACTTGCACTTCTTGCTTCTACGACCTTGATTTCGCCCGTGCCTTCGCTCCATCGATCACGCTTCCCTCTCCAGTCCAAGAATAAGCTCCTAAAATCACAAGAAACACAATGAGAAAGCATAAACACACTCAAAATCATAAAGAACGAAAACTAAAGCAAGACGACAAGAAAACGACTAAAACATCCTAAAAAATTTAAAAAAATCCTAAGAAATAAACACAACGAATGAGTGTTTTAGGCACTCATCACACTCCCACACTTGAATCTTTGCTTGTCCTCAAGCAAAAACTCAAATATGGACTAAAACATAAACAAAAAATCACATACGAACAAAAGAACACAAAATAAGGTAAAAACATGGCATGACAAGATCAAAACTTAACTTCCCTCAAAATCATCAACTCAAATCGAAATCTCATCAAAAACCTAGTTAGTTCATTCATTCAAAACACAAAACACTACGAACTGGTAGGCAACTCGACACTCTATTGTTTAAGAAAGTGTTGACTCTATGTAAAAGACACTAGAAGGTTAAATTCTCACGGGTATTAAAGTGTATCACTCATATAATGTGTATGGTCAACTTCCCACCACTCGCATACAGGTCAATATCTCAAAGCATCCTACGTCCTACTCAGCGCTATCTAAATGATTGTAAATGATCAGGGGGCTTTTTATACGGGTTGTAATGAGGCTGAAGGTCAGGGTGAGGTAAAATATATGGAAAGTGGCTAAACCACCCAATCCGAGGACTCAATACATGAACTAAGCAGTCACTCGACTAATCTAAAACATCCTCACCAAGTATAATAAACGTACACTCCCCAATCTCCCAATACACAAAGACCTAGAAGCTCAAGTTTTACCTAAACACATGCTAATTGACTTCACACATTTTTTCTTTTTTTTCACTTTTTTTTCTTTTTTTTCTTTCTTTTTCACTTTTTTCTTTTCTTTTTCTTTCTTTTTCACTTTTTTCTTTTCTTTTTCTTTTTCAACATGCTATAACTCATGCACATGTCTAAGCAAAACTCGGCTTCTCAGCATGGTCATAAACTAAAAAAAAAATAAAATCCCAACATATATCCCAAGTCGGTTTCAGATACCGACCTATCATAATACAAACATTCCCAACAAGCGTAACCTAAAAGTCCTCCAATCAGATGATCAAAGGTAGGGAAGATGGTGGATAATAGGCTCAAATTTGGCTTCCTCATCTAAGATCAATAAAAAGGCTCGGCTCAAATGGTTTAACGCAATTTGTAGTAAGGGATTTTGGCTCTAAGGCTCTAGGCTCAAATATCAAAGAATTCCCCGTCGTCTCACAACTCCCACGCAACCAAGACCACGATAAGTACTAGTAGGATGCCTCGATTAACTAACACTAGTATGCACCTCATGAAAAATAGAGACTGGTGTCTCTGCCGTCGGCTCAAATCCTTACAAGGTACACTCAAAAACCCTCTAGTCTAGTCTACATAGTGAAACTACCTTCCTAAACAATAGAGTGTGAGGTATCTACCAATTCCTAGGCTTTGTGCCCAAATTAAATCCCTAACTAAGGATCTGATAACATTCTTATTTTAGTTGAAAAATTTTGAGGGGGGTCAAATTTTGATAATATCATGCCATGTCTAAACCTACACAACAAACACAACAAAAACAATCTAAACAATCTAATAAAGGAAAATTCCTAGAAGGAACCCTCCCCCACACTTGAATGACACATTGTCCTCAAGGTGTCTAATACACGCAATCAAAAACACAAATATCACACAATATATATATAAAAAACATGCAAGTAGGCACAAACAAAGATAAGCAAACAAACACACACAATGAAATCTAAAACACAAAAGAGCAAAGAAAGTAAAATAAATAAATAAAAAAAACTGAGGAAGTAAGAGCTCCCTGTCAATCCTGATGAGGTGGTGGAGGTGGTGGTACGTCGAAGCTCATGTTGGCGCCATAAACATCCATCCAATGATGCATGTACTCCATGTAGGCCCTCTGCTCGGCTCGAAAGGCTTTCTGCTCCTCTCTTTCTGCCCTCTACTCGGCCCTCTCTCTATCATACTCCTCATGAAATCGTGACCAGTTTGTTTGGTTGGTCACTGCAGAATCCTGGACTTGTACCTGCAAGGAAGTAAACTGGTCACAAAGGTAATGGAGCTCACCATAGATGTCATGCATCGCATGGCTCGGATTAGCCTGACTGGGGCCAGGCTGATCGGGGTTGTGCTGGCTCTGCTCCTCCTCGAAATTCATGTCTCCCGCGTCGTCATCTACCTGAGCTGGAGGTGGAATAGGCTGTCTGAGTCACTCCTGCACAGCTAGTCTATCCTACCATTCCTTGAACTGGTGCACAATCACTCCGTTTGCCCTCATCTTTGTTATGAGCTTGCTGTTGTTGAGCTTTTGGATATTGAGCGGCAATGGATCTACTGAAGTACCCTCAAACTCTGAAAACTCAGCAGGGAACAGGTGACGAGCAATGCGTGCAACAATATGAGCCAGATAAAGATGTGTAGGTCTACCAGTAATCATCCGCCTAAAAACATCTATGACCATCAACCAAATGCTAAATGGCTGATCGTGATTCAAACAGTAGAGAGCATATAACTGTGGACAAAAAACCTTCGACTCCTCCCACTGCCTGCTAAATGCAAGACGCATGAACCTATGTGCAAGAACAAGGCAGGGGTCCCTAATCAGTGAACTAGGTGCCTTCCCCGCCTCATAATGCTCAAATCCTGTTAGCTCGTGCCATGCTTAATGTGCAAGTCTAGGAGGTAAGAAGTTCAATGATGTACCTCTAGTTTGCAAATGAAAAATCTTGTTAAACTCGTCCTCGTCTAACGTAAACTCCCTATTGAATAGCCTAGCACTAAGCGTTCCGTTATTTCCAGCAATTGTCAAAGTGCTAAAGAACTCACAGCTAAGTTCTTCCTTCCCTAGTAGTGTCCTCTCCGTAAAGTATCTCCACCAAATCTACGCAACATACTCCTCAAATCTTCCTCTAGACCTAATCGCTCCATATCTTCCCAATTAATCTTAAAATAGCTAACAATTGGAATCTTAGAGAAATGGGTGTACCTCCTCCCTTCCCTATCGTTGAAGATCGAGAAAGGAGCATCGTAACGATCGGCGATGTCCGGAAGGGGTGGGTTCTTCGTTGGTGCCGAGGAAGTCCTTGCCCTCTTGCCTGCTCTTTGCGTGCGTGAACTTTCCGCCATTGAAAATTGTTGCAATGTGGTGGGTTTTGATGGTGGAAGGTTATTGAGTAGTGGGCTTGTGAGGATTGAGTGTTTTTTTGTGAATGGATTGTGAGTTTTGGGAGAATTGTGAGTTTTGGGGTTTTGGCCGAGAGGTTTTAAACCTCTCTGCCGCGACATGGCGCGCGCCACTAGTGCTCTGGCGCACGCTAGTACAGTCTTATTTGTTGGCATTTTCTCGTAGACGGTTCTGGCGCGCACCACCATGTTTTGGCGCGCGCCAATACAGTCTTTGGTGCGCAAATTAGTAAGGGAATCTCCATTTTGATTGGTCGTATGCACATACTTTACACAAACGAGTAAACAAACACACGAGAACATAGATTTTTATTCAAAGACACTGAAAATGGTGACGACAATCTACGGAACAAAATTTAAAGCAAAATATATAAAGAAAACCCAAAAGAGTACAATTAAACCGAAAAGAAAAAGGATTTCCCTATCACTTTCTTCGCAAAATGTGCGGTTTGCCCTTGCTTTGTCTGCCATTATCGACGTCATTCCGGCCATGTGTTCGTCAGAGGTGGAAAGGGCTAAAGCTCGTAATGGTTGGTTGTAAATTTCAGATGTGGGGTGGAGAAAGTGTATTTGGCAAAATGTGGCTGGTGCTTGGAGGCTATGGCACAATGCGGCCCTCTCAGAATTTATAGGTTCGGAATCTGCCCTACCTGGCGTGCGCCAAGTGGTACGTGCGTACGCCAGCTGATATGGCGTGCGCCATTGTTCTTTGTGAATGAACAGTTCCTAGGACGCCATCTATATACGGTGTACTATACCTATACTAAATACATACAAACTTCAAACTTATAAAGTAAAAAAAAATAAAATTTAATCTAAACTAATTTTTTTTTGTTTTTCTTATTTTTTTGATTTTTTTGGCTTTTATGTACGCTGCGTTCCTAGAAAGCTTGAAAACCAGATGCTCCATTCCGATGGGTTATACTTAGACGGATTGTCAATTATCGTGACTTTTTCGGCATGGAGCCTAACAAGGTCACGATGTATGAGCACAGTCGCTCTATTGGCGTATAGTACTCTCTCTGATGCAATCACCGTCAAAGGTGTAACTTTGATATCCGTCGCTCACACAACTCCTCCATCGCGTACCAAGACGAACTTCCTGGTCTCGCAACCCTTTCAGCACGAAGCTTAACAGGGTTTTGATGCAACAAGACAGTTTTCTCAGTTTGCAAAATTGTAGTATGTTTGCTACAAATACCATCGTGTTCCAACTTCCCACACTTGTGACAGAAACCAAATCTTGCCATCCTACGTCTGTAAGCACACTTTGATGTTCCTCTCGAATGTCTATCTAAATTCACTACACATCTCTCCAGTCTCAATGTTTCTTTTGCTTGTTTTAGAATGACGAGACAAATATCCATTGGAATTTTCTTTGAGATTAGTAATCTAAGCAACAATATATACTTCACACAAAACATCATGTTCTTTATCCTCTAACAGGTAAAAGAGAAACACTTTTCTTACTGATCCATCGCTTGTTGTTGTTTCAACAGACACACCTCACAATCTGAGTACCATGATGTACTAGTTCTTTTCCTCGTGAATCGCTTGGCGTTACGCCTAGTAGATCCACCATTTAATTCCATGGTTCTCACTTTTGGTAAAGGGTTACTAGCATGTCGTAAGTCACGACGCTCGATTCTCAAAGTTTCTCTTGCTATTCGGAGAATAACTAGGCAAATTTCTAGTGGAAGTTTATTTTTCACTAGGAAACTTACTAGTAAAATATACTTTGAGCAAAACATTTCTTCCTCTCTTGTAACTCTGCACGTAAAAGAAAATAACATAGTCTAAATTAGCAAAATAATAGAAGTAAATACTAATAAAATTAAAATTAACCTAATAAACCTAAACATGCTAATTTAAAGTCTTCAGCTTGACTTCTTTCGGAATTATGCATCATTCAACATATTAACCAATTGCACTTCTGCAATTTGGCTAATATTGTCTCCTCCCAAGTAAATTTTGCATCTTTGGCCATTAACTCTAAAGACTATCCTTTTGCTGTCTTGCAGATCAAGTGCTCCAAACGGACATACCTTAACAATTAGGTATGGACCGCTCCACTTGGATTTGGGCTTTCCTGGGAAAAGTCTCAATCGTGAATTGTAGAGAAGTACATGTTGCCCCTCCTTGAAATCTTTCCTGACGATGTGGGCATCATGTCTTTTTTTCGTCCTCTCTTTGTAGAGTCTCGAGCTCTCGAATGTTAAGTCACGCATCTCCTGTAACTCAGAAAGTTGGAGAATTCTGCGTTCACCAGCCTTTTTGTAATCGTAGTTAAGGGTCTTAATGCCCCAAAATGCTCGATGCTCAAGTTCTACAGGAAGATGGCAAGCTTTGCCATAAACAAGCCTATATGGCGACATTCCTATTAGAGTTCTGAATGCCGTACGATAAGCCCATAAGGCATCATCGAGCTTGTTCGACCAATCTTTTCTAGCCGATCCAACCATCTTTGCTAAAATCTTTTTAAGCTCTCGATTGGAAAGCTCAACTTGCCCACTTGTTTGGGGATGATAAGGTGTTGCCACCTTGTGTGTTACCCCATATCTCTTTAGCAGGACTTCGAATGGTTTGTTACAGAAGTGTGACCTTCCATCACTGATTATTGCTCTTGGTACACCAAATCTCGAGAAGAGTTTCCTAAGGAATCGGATAACAACTCTAGCATCATTTATAGGTGACGCTAAAGCCTCTACCCACTTTGAAACATAGTCAACTCCAACCAAAATATACTTATTTCCATACGATGTAGGAAAAGGTCCCATAAAGTCCAATCCCCAGACGTCAAAGAGCTCAATTTCCAAAATTCCAGATAATGCCATCTCATTTCTTTTTGAGATGTTACCCATCCTTTGGCAGCGATCACACTTTTTCACATAGGTACGTGCATCTCTAAATATGTAGGGCCAATAAAATCCACACTCGATTACCCTTGCTGCAGTTCTTGTTGCTCCATAATGACCTGAGTATGGAGTGTTGTGACATTGCTCTAAAACATTCTCTACTTCCCAATCAACAATGCACCGGCAAAGCATCCCATCATTACATCTCTTAAAGAGGTATGGATCATCCCAAATAAACATTTGAGCATCCCTTAGGAATTTCTTCCTTTGAGGATAACTCAGGCCTGTAGGAATAATTTCTCCAACTAAAAAGTTGGCAAAATCCACATACCATGGGGCTTCCACTCTACTTATTGGCATCACAGTTTTATCAGGAAACTCTTCCTGAATCTTCTCGTCTTTCTCCATTTCCTCGCTTTTCTCTAAACGAGAGAGATGATCTGCGACAACATTCTCAGCTCCTTTCTTGTCCTTGATGGACAAGTCAAATTCTTGAAGTAAAAGAATCCAGCGCATCAAACGAGGTTTGGCATCTTGCTTTGAGAATAAATACTTCAAAGCTGCATGGTTGGTATAGACTATCACTTTTGAACCAAGTAAGTATGCCCTGAATTTATCACATGCATAGACAACTGCAAGTAACTCTTTCTCTGTAGTCGTATAATTTAGTTGAGCCCCTGCCAATACTCTACTGGCATAGTAGATGACATGTAGCTTCCCTTCTTTCTTCTGTCCAAGAACACAACCCAAAGCTACGTCACTTGCATCACACATCAACTCAAATGGAAGTTTCCAATCCGGCGATGAAATAACCGGAGCTGTTACAAGAGCTTTCTTTAGGGCATCAAATGCCTTCTGACATTCCTCATCAAAGTTGAATGGTACTTCTTTCATTAATAAGTTTGTCAGAGGCTTTGCAATTAGAGAGAAGTTCTTGATGAATCTTCTGTAAAAACCTGCATGACCAAGAAAGGCTCTAATTCCTTTAACTGTAGTTGGTGCATTCATCTTCTCTATCACATCCGTTTTAGCTCTGTCTACTTCCATTCCAACTTTCAAAATCTTGTGCCCCAGAACTATTCCTTCATCCACCATAAAATGACACTTTTCCCAATTTAGCACAAGATTCTTTTCCTCACATCTTTCCAAAACTTTGTCAAGATTTTCTAAACATTGATCAAATGTTTTCCCAAACACAGAGAAGTCATCCATGAAAATTTCCATAATCTTCTCATTCATCTCCCAAAAGATAGATTCCATACAACGTTGAAATGTTGCTGGAGCACAACTTAATCCAAAAGGCATTCTGCGATATGCAAAAATACCAAAGGGACATGTGAAAGATGTCTTCTCTTGATCTCTGGGATATATTGCAATTTAGTTGTACCCTGAGTAACCATCCAAAAAGCAATAGTAAGAATACCCCGCTATTCTCTCCAACATTTGATCAATGAATGGGAGAGAAAAATGATCCTTTCGTGTGGCATCATTTAATTTTCTATAGTCGACACACACTCTCTAACCGGTCACAGTACGTGTTGGAATGAGTTCCCCCTCATCATTGATTACCACTGTCATCCCCCCTTTCTTGGGGACACAATGGATAGGGCTAACCCATTCACTATCCGATATCGGATAAATAATTCCGGCTTCTAGGAGTTTGATCACCTCCTTCTTTACAACCTCCTTCATGTTAGGATTAAGTCTCCTTTGTCGGTCTACCCTTGGTTTCGCTTCATCATCCATGTGAATATGGTGCATCATAATTTCTAGGCTTAATACCCTTAATGTCAGAAATTTGCCAAGCAATGGCCTTTATCCGCTTGTTTACTATTGCTAGCACCCTTCCTCTTCATCCTTTGAGAGCTTGTTAGAGATTATAATCGGTAACCTCCCTCCTTCTATTAAAAAAGCGTATCTTAGATGCGAGGGTAACTCTTTTAATTCCAAGGATGGAGCTTTCACAATTGAGGGTGGAGTTCGATATTTCAACAGAATTTCTAATTCCTCAAGTAAACACTTCTTGTCGACTTCCTCCTTCACTTGTTCCTCATTCATCACTTCTTCATGTGGTTCTTCTTCTTCTTCTGTATCCTCTATTTTCGAGATATTTTTCTTACAAAACTCGAGGATACAATCTTCCACAACATCAATCCTCATGCATATCTCTTCATCAAGAGGATGATGCATAACACTATTCATTTTAAACTCAACTTTCTCCTCTCCTATTTGGAGGACCAATTTTCCATTATGAACATCAACCAACGCGTGTGCCGTGTTAAGGAAAGGTTTGCTGAGAATTAGTGGACAAAACTTGTTCACAGGAAAATCTAGAACCACAAAGTCAATTGGAAAGATGAATTTATCTATCTTTACCAGGACATCCTCAACCACACCGAATGGCTTCTTTATTGTTTGGTCTGCCAACTGAAGTAGCATGGAAGTTGGCTTAACTTCACACAATCCTAGTTTCTGGAATGTGGATAAAGGCATCAAGTTGATACTTGCGCCTAAATCACATAAACACTTGGAAAACTCGAGTTCACCAATAAAACAAGGAATAGTAAAACTCCCTGGATCTTTTAGCTTTGTAGGAAGATTTTTCAAAATTAGAGAACTACAATCAACCGTGAGGGCGACTGTCTCTTTGTCTTCCCACTTCCTCTTCTTTATGACTAGTTCCTTTAGAAACTTGGCGTAGTGTGGAACTTGATCTAGCATCTCAAGAAAAGAGACGCTTATCTGAACATCCTTCATTTTCTCCATAAAGCGGAGAAATTTCTCATCCATTCCCGACTTTCTCTTTACCCTTTGCAGATAAGATAGAATGGGAACCATTGGGGGTGGCGATACGTAAACTTCTTCTTCTACCGCAACTTTATCTAGTAAAGTTTTTTCTTGCGGCCGTTGTTCAACTTTCTCTTCCATAACATCGTCAACCTTTTCTTGGTCAGAGTCCACCACTTCACTTTCTTTAGCCTTATTGTTGGCTGTTTGAGAGGCTAATTCTTTACCACTCCTTAAAGCGATAGCGTTTACGTGACCTCGAGGATTTTCTTCAGTAGAACTAGGGAGTGAACCTGAACCTGAAGCTCTTTGGGCATTTGCCTTTGCAATTTCCCCAAGTTGTATTTCCATGTTTCGCGTGGCAGTTGATTGCCCCCTAAGGAATTGTTCCAAATTATTTTCCCTTGCCTCTTGGCTTGCTAAGGCCTTCAAGATTTGGCTTTGGTTAGTAGATGACTCTCCGGTCTGTTGGATAAATTTCTCTACCTTATCAAATCTTTCCTCTAGGGCCCCCATTCTTTCTCCCAAAAATCCACGTGGTTGAAAACCAGGTGGTCCTTGTTGTAGTGCACGTAATGGTAGTCCTTTATCAGGAACAATTGCCATGTTATCGTCATTGCTCCTATCTTTCCACGAGAAATTAGGATGATTCCTCCATCCAGGATTGTATGTTGAAGAATATGGATTGTTCCCCATCCTGTTTCCTCCTTGTCCTTGACCACTAACAAAATTGACGGGCTCAGTTTGTTGGTTCATCATGGCACATTGACTAATGTCGTGGCCAATGTTGCCACATGCTTCACAATTTTGTTGAATAGCGACAGCATCAACTTTGCTACAGGTCAATTCACGTAACTGTTTTGCCATTAAATCTACCTGAGCTTGTAAGGATGAGGAAGCGTCAAGTTCAATCATTCCTCTCTTCTTGCTTCGCTCAGTTAGTTCTCTAAGCTCTCTGACAGGCTGTTTTTTTCTCTCATTCGCGATTATCCTGTTTGTTGCTGCCAACTCTTCTTGAACATGGTAAGCTTCATCTCTTTCCTTTCTCAGAAAATTCCCATTAGAAGCAGCATCAACAGTTCCCATTGTTGTCGGTGAAAGGCTAAAATAAAAAGTTTTTAGCAAGGACTCCTTCGATAAACCATGGTGTGGGCAACTCCTCTGCAATCCCTTAAATCTCTCCCAAGTTTCACTCAAAGAATCTCCTTCATATTGTTCAAAATTTGTGATTCCCTTGACTAGCTTACTTGTCCTTGAGTATGGGAAATATTGATCCAGAAAAGCATTTGCAAGTTCTGCCCAAGTAGTTATTGGAGTATCCTTAAGTTGCTTATACCACAGTTTAGCCTTGTCCCTAAGCGTATATGGAAACATTCTTATCTTAATGACATCATCTGAAACTCCCTGATACTTGAAGTTATCAGCTAATTCCATGAAGTTTCCAAGATGGTCATTTGCGTCTTCATTAGGTAATCCATAAAACTGACTTGATGCTTGAAGCATATGAATCACTGCCGGCTTGATTTCAAAGTGATTAGCTTCAATAGCTGGATGCTGGATTCCAGTTTTTGCTCCTTCGTATGTTGGTCTTCCATGGTCCATTAGAGATTGTCGAGGTGCTAGAGCATCAGCTCCTTGTCCTTCTTGTCGTTGATCCATCCTTTCTTCCCTTAGCTTCTTACGTAATGTCCTTTCAAATCGAGTGATGTCCACTTCAAATTCTAATGGAATATTTTTAGTGGATCTGGTTAAGGGCATGCACGTAACTTGTTTTGCAAGTAACTAAAAATTAACCCTAATTTTTTTTGGTTTTTTTATTTTAAAATTTAAACGAAAACAAAAATAAAAATTATCTAACCAAGTTCGTTCACCAAATCGAGCACTATTTACTCAGTTCCCCGGCAACGGCACCAAATTTGATTCACTTCTTTTACTAGGTCCTCGAATGCAGATTTCCTTTTGTGCTTGATCCGAAGTATGCTGTTGAATCTTGTGAGAAGATTTCCTTTCTTTTTGTCTCCTGCCACCCTTCGGCGCACGCCACTAGTGTCTTTGGCGTGCTCCAAATGTGTCAAGCAAGACGCAGACCAGAGTTTGGTCTGCAATGGCGCGCGCCAATACTTTCTGGCGTGCGCCAATGTTCTTTAGCAAGAACAGTGGCGCGCACAAATAAAGCTTGCGTGCACCAATTTTAAATAGCAGTAGCACTGAGCAAGTCCGGTAATGTCGATCCTCAGGGAAACAAGTTTCTAGGCTTCGTACTTGGTTTCTGAACTTGTTTAGGGGGTAAATTATGATGATTGGTTGACTTATAACACTAACAACTTCTAAATTAAAGATCAAAGTGTTGAAACAAGTGAAAAGTCTTCAAGAGTTTAAAACAAACAACTTACAATCTGATTTAGCAAATTTAACTAAAATGTGAGTTCAGAACCATTGAAACACATTAAATCAATCAACTCAGGGGGTTTATTAAGTCCGTATATGATCCGAGTGTTCCAAGAGCAACAAACCTACACTTTCATGCTAGATTTGTCTAAGTTGAACATTAGCTAAACTTAAACCAATTAGATGTTCTTTCGACCCCATTAATTGATTCAAACTTAACTAAGAACAAATTATGAGTATCACTCAGTGGATAACTGAGTACTTAAGTAGATTTCTCTTTAATTAAGCACCTAGTCATCTAGTTAACTTTTAAGCTAATTCTCTCTCCTTTCGGTCTCAAGTTTTAGCTAAGTTTATAGTTATGGTTTTCTACTTAGATTTTATCACAGCCAACTAGTCTAAACCGTTGTCAATGGCAAGAACTAGTGTGATCATAATCTCAGCAAATCCATAATTAAGCCTTAAGTCCTTTAACTAGAACATTTTAACATGCAATTTTAACCCCTTGAATTAATTGATTACATGTTAGTTTCTAGGTCCTAAACCCACAGAATCTACTACTCACACATACTTGAGGGAAAACAGAATATAAACAAGAACAACATACTTAACATTAAAAACAAAATGAAAAGTAAAAGAGAAGAAAGCTTAACAAAGTTCAAGGAAGCTTTCTTCTTCCTTTCCTCACGTCCATGGCAGAGAGAGAGAGAGAGTGTGTCTGTGTGTGTCATTTCGTCCATGCCTCTCTGCTATCTCTCCCTTGCCCAAAATTACCAAAAATTACAAAAGTCAAAAGTCAAAAGCTAAGATAATTAGTTTTTAATCCTAATATCCTAACTACTCTTCCAATGACTCCCAAAAGTGTCTGCCACCCTCACAAGAAGTTAATCCCCGAGTGTCTTGGCTTCCCCACATGTTTCCATTCAGTTTGAGCAAGTGGGATGACCAATTTCAGTCACTGTCTGTCGTTTGAGTTTGGTCGTTTGAGTCTTCGAGCATCAATTGCGCGCGCCAGGGATTGTTGGCGCGCGCCATGTCCATCAGACTTGCACTTCTTGCTTCTACGACCTTGATTTCGCCCGTGCCTTCGCTCCGTCGATCACGCTTCCCTCTCCAGTCCAAGAATAAGCTCCTAAAATCACAAGAAACACAATGAGAAAGCATAAACACACTCAAAATCACAAAGAACGAAAACTAAAGCAAGACGACAAGAAAACGACTAAAACATCCTAAAAAGTCTAAAAAAATCCTAAGAAATAAACACAACAAATGAGTGGTTTAGGCACTCATCACCTTCTAGACAAGGAACATGTCTAGGTAATATAGATCTTTCTATTTTACCTATTAGTCCAGTTTTAGCAAGACAGTTTAAGCGATCTTGGCCAACATGGCCTAGTCTGGAATGCCATAATTTGATGTCATCTTTTGATGGATTAGAATTAGTGACAAAAGAGTAACTTTCGCTAGGATCAACATCCATAACGAAAAAACCTTCCGATTTATATGCAAGATGATAAAAGTCTTATCCAAGTACAACTTAACAACATCGTTTTCAAACAACAACATAAAACCTAAGGACATCAAAGTAGATCGGAGATCAAGTTCCTTCGAATGTCTGGAGCAAATAGTACATCATGCAAAAGGAGAGCACTTCCACCACTAAGGTGTATTTCACAGGTGCCTAGTCCCTTCATATCCACGAACGAGTTGTTACCAACAAAAATGGTCTTTGTACAAGTTGGTAACTGCCGATATTCTACAAACGAACTGCGATTCCTTGCTATATGGTCTGTTGCTCCTGAATCTATTACCCACATGGAACATGATTCAATAAGAAAGGTATAAGAAGATACATTTATCTCATTCACAATAGAGTTTGGATGTACCTGCTTAGGCATTTTGCAATCTTTTGCAAAATGACCTTTCTTCTGACAGTTATAACATTTTACCTTAGAAATGTTAAACCGTCTTTTCTTCTTAGACCCAGAGGCATCTACTTTTGGTCCTAAATTTTCAGCTTTTGGATTTTGAGAACTCTTACCCTTTCCTTTTCCTTTCTTCTTCATTTTTCCAGAGCTATTCAAACTAATCAAATTAGCTTCGAGATGAGATTTAGAAGAAATAAGGTGATCTTCCTCTAATTCAAGGTGTCTAGCAACATCTTCAAAAGTTACTAGATGATCAGAATGGGTGAGATTCATTTTCTTCTGTTCCCAGCTTTGGGGTAGAGAATGGATGACAGCTTGAATCTGCTGTTCATCACTGAGTACATGACCAGCTTCAGATAGATCACTGATTATATTAGACATCATCCTCAAATGTTTCCTCATAGGAACGTCAGGGCACTTTTTGAAGGTATCAAACCTTATAGTCAAAGCTCAAAGCTTTGACACTGAAAGCTTCCTAAATTTCAATTTGAGGGAGTCCCAAAGTTCTTTCGTGTTTTCATAAATGCAAAATTGCCTTGTCACATCATCCATCATAGAACTCAGTAAAATTAAATGAGCAATTGAGTTCTTTTTCATCCAAACAGCATAGGCATCACAATCACGCCTATGCTGAGCAGTATTGCCTTCAGCAGGTTCTAACATAGTCACTCATATTTGCTCAAGAACTTCTTGTTCTTCGAGCACGTACTGGATCTTCATGCTCCAGTTATCATAGTTATCACCATTGAGCTTTAGCCCCCGGTTTAACTCAACAACTATAGTTCTAGATGCAACTGCCATTTCTATAGGGATTTGAAATATTAGAATATATCAGAAATTTTGAATTTAGCAAATTGAACTAGTTTACTAAAATGTCATAATTTTTATGATACAGAGTTTTTGATTAGTCTTAAAATCAAATTGGGTTGCATGTATGCTTCCCATTACCATTCAAGATTTAATCATCTACTATGATCATTCAAAAGTTTTCTTAAAGTAAACTCAAGTGGAAGTAAATAAACAAACTCATTTTATTTATTTACATAACATGTTTTTATACATATTGATATAGTACATTCTATGATACAAACATGCCTCATATAGTACATTCTGTGATACAAACATGTCAAAAGAAATATACTACATATGGTACATTATGATACATTGTTTAAAACAACCATAACACCATTCTAATCCATATTAAATGGATGACCCGATGATCCAGTTTCATAGTCCATATCTTCCTGTGGATCTTCTTCTTCACTAGACATCTGAGGAACGATCCTTGATGAATCACCGACAATGGGAGAAAATCCCAAAGGCTCATCATCTGGGCATGCATTTCCAGAGGGTTCAGCTTGAGAAGAAGTAGCTCCAGAGGTTTCACCTAGACCTTTCGTGGTGAAGACAAGAACAGGTGTAGAGTCAATGACCCATGCAAATAGTGCGTCAGGAAATTCATACACGTACTCTTGTGTAATGTAACGGTCCATTTCTAGACTACTTTTCATTACCATAGGAAATGGTGCCTGAATCTCCCTTGCCAGACCATGAGACTCTAAATGCCTCAGGAGGTTTGCAATGGCTGCCCGATGGGAATCCACATTGGGATTGGATATGTTCGAAATGTGTCTTCCAATACTTAGTGTGGTCAGCAAATCGTGGTACATTGATCTCCAATTTTCCCCGTAATCATAGCCTGCGACCCAAATGGCCTCCTGCATCTCACTATGGATATTGACGATATATTTTGCTATGTCAAACATATCCTCATTTGGTACCCTTGGTGGAAGTCACTTCCGCAGTAAGCCCTTCCTTAATACCTCAGGATCAAACCTTGGTCTCCTTGGCATCGTTATCTGCAACAAATGCAAGATAAAATTTTGGGTTAGAAAGTCTAAATCCCAAAAATAAGATTGAAAAACACAATTTTCAAATCTCACGATGTCACACTATGTGATGGTTATTTTAATTTCTGGAACTCATTCCAAAATTTAATAATTTTTATAATCTTGAAATTCAATAAAATAGAACAAATTTATTCACTTAGAAAAATAAATTTTATTTGGATTTTTTGATTTTAATAAATTGACTTTAAAGTCAATTTAAATAAAATTAGGAATTAATTGGAAAAATTTAACCCAAAAGGACTAAATTATCATTCAATTAAAACTTTCAGTAATTGATTTGTAACAAATTAACCACAAAAAGGGCTAATGTGTTAAATCAATTTTATCCGGAGTGACTAGTTTGTAAAAAACCAGCCAGATATTTAAGGAATTCGTGGAAAAAGCGAAATTCCAAAAATACCCCTCCTTCTCCTTTCTCCTTTCTCTCTCTGTCTCTCTCTCTCTCTCTCCCCGGCGAAAAAAATGCACTGCCTTCGACCACCGCGGCCAAACGGCTGAACGTCGAGCCTCACGGATTATCGAAAAAGATCGACCATGGCTCCCCGGTCACGACTGTACCGGTCGCATCGTTCGTCGTGGCCCAGTGTCTTCCTGCGGTGGTCATCTCCGTTTGTCGGTTTTTGAGTTTCTCCGACCAGAATCTTCATTTTCGGGCGACTTCGAGGCTTGAATCCGGTATGCACGAGATCGCCTTGATGTAGGGAGTTCGAAAATGTTGGCCTTCGGCATTGAAAACGCCGGACTTGGCCAGAATTTGAGCGGATTGGATCGGAGGGAAAAAAGGGTTTTAGGGTTGGGTTTTTCAATTTTCGGGGGCAAAATTACATTTCAGTACTAAACTTTTTGCGAAAATTTCATTTGAGCTCAACCGACCAAATAATTTCAATTTGATACACAATTCGAAAAACAATATGTAATTTAATACTAATTTTAATATGAATTAATATTAAATTATTATTAACATGATTTTAACCCAATACTTCGAATCAAACTTCATGTAAACATCAAATCAAGGTACTAACCATGCTCTGATATTAATTGTTGTAATTAAGCATGTAATTAACGAATAATTACGTATTTAATTACGATTTAATTAAACGACAATTATGTTAATTAAATCACACTTACTTGTTGAAGCGAGCATGTAGAAAGGTTCGGATCGTCGATTGTGAGTTGCCGGTCAAGTATCGTCACGTTCGCACGGACCGATTGCTCGATTTCCGCGAATTACCCAAAATATAAATATAATATAAGTTTTAGTACTAAACTGAAATTTGCCTTCTCTGTGTAAATTGGGAAGGAAAATTACAAATAAATCATGCGGATTCTCCCTTTTATAGGGAAAAATCCTCGTGCTTGCTTGGCACCAAAAATGCCACATGGGCTGATGTGGCGCCAAGTGGCGTGCCACTGCCACTAATCGGATGATGATGCCAGCGCTGACGTAAGCGCTGATGTCATTTCCCACTCAGCCTTTTTTTTAATGGGCTGGGCCCAAAAAGCCCAACAATCATCATCTAGGATATTGATTGGAATTGTTGCAAAATCAGAGAATAAGTTTTTGCCAAGTCGGTGTTGCTTCACGGATGGCAGTTCAAGAAGAGTTCAATTATAAAAACCATCTAGTTGTGCTCGTGGTACAGTGCTCTCATCCCGTATAGTTTCTTTTACCTCCTAACTAATTTTCTCATTGCTTGAAAGAATTCCCTTGCATTCTCATAATTTACAGTCTAGTTTCTTAGTGTGTACATCAATTGTCTTACACATTACCAAATCATTCGGAGTTCAACGGGAGAATTTAGTCTTTCCGCTCCTCTCAAGATATATTCTACTGAGAGCAATGTCTTATCTGCATCATAGAATGAGAAGATTGTAAAGGTAATATCCTATTATCTGTTATTTTACCTTTTTTCCGGCTCTCTTCTGAGGAATTCAGATTTTTAAATTCCATTTTATCTTTCTCTATCAAAGATAATGCGTCATATGAAAAGTTCTAGATAAGTGCTTAAACCTTGTCTCCACAATGAAGTTAAGAACTCACGTATTTATTTGATAAGTGCTTAGACTTCCGCCTTTAAATGGTAAAGATCTACTCTTACGGGAAAGAAGCAAAGCTTATTTGAACTGGAGAGAGGGGAGTTATTATTATTTTTTTTTTTAAGAAATTATGTCAGTCGGGCATGCACGCATGCATTCATGCATTCACACATACATGCACACATTCATTCATCCATCAATGCATATGTTTAATCACAGCATGAATATTCACATTCACATTTTATATTATATATATATATATATATATATATATATAAAACCCTATTTCAGAAATTAAATATTAAATTAGTCAATTTCAAAATATTCTTGTCACTTGCTTAAACGTCGCATTTGGATATTTATATTCCTCGATCATTCGGCACTTTTGTTCGGCGATTATTTTGCTTAAAGTTGACTATTATTGTATGTTACTATTTATAGTGGTGATTATTGCAATAAAAAACTTTGAATACAAAATCTTCTTAAATGAATAAAAATTTATTGACACTTAAACTAATTTTGTTAAACTATATATTATTTAAGTACGACTGTAGTTTTCCAATAAACTAACTTGGATCCACGCGCAGGCACCATGCTCGCTCTCTTTCGCCCCCCATCCTTCTCGCACTTCTGTTCCCTACCTCCCCCTCTATCTCTTCCTTCCATGCCCTTTTCCTCAAAGCACTTGTTAGAATCTCTATATATTCAACCCAAATTTTAAAAGGTTGATAGATTTTCAATATTTCTAAATTGCTCATCTTACTTGTTCGAACCAATGTGAAATATTCTTAATACACCTCTTCAAATGAGACATAGAAATGCATCAAGCACAAAACCGACGTTGCCTAGGATTCCACCAAATTCTCATCCAAATCCCAACCAAATTGATAATGGAAGCAAAATCGAGAGTTTGGGGTCAGCAAACACATATATCCATGTTGATGTGTTGAGAGTCGGAAAGGCTTGCTGGAGACCCATAAGTATGGGTGGCCAGGCTTGTCGAAGGACCATCGGGTTGAAGGTTGTCATCTGTTAGGGAATGCGACTGGTCAAGAAGGTCATTATTTGCTTCCATGGTCTCACTGAAGGTCTAGAATTTGGAAGGGAAGTTGGGTGGATTTTGGAAGAGCCAAGTTGAGGAGGAGAGCTGATGTGGTGCCTTATTCACATGGTCAGGCAAAGTTCGGGTAGGACGTGCATAGTTCGGACAGTTGCTTGTGGACTAAATGATGTAATTATTGTTTGACTCAATTGATTATTTTTTATCACAAAGTAATATAATATTTTTTTTGGAAATTAGAAGGTATTCCTAGTAACTTTTCCTTTCATTTTATATTCACAAAATAATTATCCTCAAGTTCTAAACATATGGTCACCATCTCCCTTCGGTCTCCAGAATTTGAAAACTAATTTTTATATCCCTATATTTTAATGATATACTCTTGAGTGCTTTTGGCGTAGGCAGCGGAAGGAACTTGATCAAAGTGGTGTTGTTCGAATGAAATTAGTGGGGAACTTAACCAAATGAATGTAAGAACACACGAATTATGGTGTGTTGGGGTTTAGATGGATGAAATGGTATGAACTCAACGGATAGGAAAATAAAAGATAGGTCCAGCAAGGGAGAATTGGTAACTACGTACGAATCCACGTACAACAAGCGAGTCCACGCTTCAACTATGCAAATCCATGCATACAACGAGGCAAGTCCATGCACTCACAATTACCCACGGTAATTTACAAGAGGAAAACTCTTAATCAATTCATAATATTCTGGATTGATTTTATTCATTAAGCTCTTCCCCTTATAAAGGATGTACATCAGAAATTTCAAAACCCGGAAATGGAAAAGTCATGCAAGTTACAAGCTGAGTACTAATCAGCCACTAATGCAATAAACTAATGCCATAATTGGCAATTATTAAACTGGTAACTCCTTGGTGCAACGGACAGAATTTAAAAGAAGCAAACGGCCACTAATAAACTAATATAATTGGCCACGTCAATGCACTAAGTGCACTTATTTAATAATGATCTAGCGGCATGTTATTTCCAGATTGAATGTAGACGGTCCAACATCAAATGGGCCAGCAATATTCTTCGAAAATGGACCTCATGCTTGTACGTAGCATGTGCGAACACCATGCACATGTAATTTATTCTTCCTTGTGATCACGTCCCTTGACGTAGTCCCTTCACCA
Source organism: Hypericum perforatum (assembly GCA_012979155.1). Classification (NCBI taxonomy): domain Eukaryota; kingdom Viridiplantae; phylum Streptophyta; class Magnoliopsida; order Malpighiales; family Hypericaceae; genus Hypericum; species Hypericum perforatum. The sequence continues at coordinate 37,149 of SOPF01020107.1, forward strand.
AATGCATTCAGAATATCATGTAAATTGGACCATATTGATCAATTCAAATTGTGCCCGGATAGTCCATGATTGTATTTCACGCTTCTAGAAGTCATCCTACGTCATCCTCTCCTCCTTAAGAAAACAACTCATCCCGAGTTGATGATTGTATGGCTGGACATCTCCACAAAATTCAGCGAGTAGAATCTGCCTTGGACTTAAAACATCCGCGACAACTTTGGAAGTACCACTCTTGCAAACGACCTTACACGGTAACTTCTGAGGATACTTGATCCATTTACCATTCAAATGGATGCTTGGTTTCAGTTTGTCACGAAAGATTGCAAAGCTCTTATGATCCGAACATAAAGCATGCATCACACTCAAATCAACCTCCAATAAGGGCAAACTATTTGGATCAATCTCCATAGCAAACTTGAGAAAGTCTTTCCACTTCATATGCACGTTCTTATGCATGACTTCCAGCACTTCAGAATTCAATTTCAAGAACTTCTTGACGTACTTATGCAAATCTTTTCTAGACTCTTCATGATCATGCACGTCATGTATAGCCATAACTTCACAACCTCCAAATTTACTCATAAACGTAAGCATCAGATTAGGAAAGGTTACCAATTCCGTAGCATGCATGGCACCATTCTTCTGAAACTCGTTTTGTTTTGGTTGGCTGTGAGACTCGGAAATTAGTTGGTGGGTTTGCGACGCTTTGCGTCAATTGCATTGGATGTGTTGTTCTAAGTGTTTGAGTTCGTGAATGGACATCGTCGAAGTTTGGTTTCGACAAGTACAATGCCTTAGTGCATTTTCGGATTTTTGAAGTTGGTGTTTGGTTCGGGCAGATTGACCTGCTTGCGGTTAAATGGCCGTAACTTTCACGTCGTGAGTCGAAATTGAGAAATTCCAACTGATTTGGAAACTAGACACTTTGGGGAACAAAATGTCTGAGGGTCAGATTGCCTAAAAACCAAGGGAAGGTCGTCATCCTTCAGCT
>SOPF01020108.1:0-14829 GCA_012979155.1 Hypericum perforatum
AACCAGTAACTCAGTAAAATAAAACCAATAACAAAAATGGAATGAATAAGCAAGTCTCAACAAAAATACAATTAAATTGAGATTCTACTTCACTAGCAATTACTAGAACTAGTGTTAAGAGTTACTTAATTCAGTATTGTTGGTTTACTAGTTTATTGATTTACTCACAAAACAAACTAATAATGCAGCAAAATAAATCAATGATTCAGCAAAATAAACCAGTAACTTAGTATAACAAACCAATAATCCAACAAAATAAACAAATGATGTAGTAAAACAAACGAGTAACTTAGTAAAACAAACCAATAATGCAGCAAAATAAACCAATGATGCAGCAAAATAAACTAGTAACTTAATAAAATAAAACCAATAACAAAAATGAAATAAATAAGCAAGTCTAAACAAAAATATAATTAAATTGAGATTCGACTACACTAGCAATTACTAGTTTGGCATAAAAGGTACATAGTCTTAACAAAATACAATGTTAAAATCAATTTTATTCTGGTAGTTGGTTCAAATCTATGTCTATAATAGATGTGCTGCCATCTGTTGCATCTTTCCGTTGCTTCTTCGCTTCTCTTTCGTTTCCATACTTTTTCACGTCCGTTTTCACTTGCAGTCAACCTCTGTCTGGACTTATTAGGATTCTGATTTTTTTATTACCTTTCCAAATGACTATGGCGTCGATTGGTTGCCTCTATTGTCTGGTTGGTCTTATTGTAATAGAGCACCTTAAATTCAAGAGTGGTATTTTGTTAGTAATGTATAACTAGTAGAATGTAGATTCAGCAATAAAGGAGAATGTTGTTACCTGATGTTGATTTTTGTAAATAGTGAGTTATCATTTTGTTCATATTTTCATGCACTTTTGTTGCACTTTCCTAATCCAAAGATACGATAGTAGCCAAGTAATTCATCTTATACGTCAAATACTGGTGGTATTGCATGAAATTGCTATTCTTCATTGACTGGTCAATAGATATACTCAACCTCTCTTTGGCTTTTTTGGTCCACCTACTTAAGATATAATGATTGGGTAAAGTACTGAAATTAGCTCCATCAGCAAAGCTACTCAAAGTATATATCTGCAAAGTATTCCAAGGGTTTCGTACATTCGGCACAAACACGTAAGCAATGTTTTGCCCTTCTAAATTTATACCAATCTTGTGTCAAGCACATTTGTACCAGCACCCTTCTTGAAAACACGATAGTGATTAGTGTCTCCGACACTTTTAAATAACTTTAGTTATACAAACCAGCAATATAACAATTTCAAGCATTAATAGAATTCATTAATAGTATTCCATACCTTGCACTTGATTTGCATCAAATTCTTCTTGAATTAAGTATGTAAGTGATTCTTCATATTGTCACTGAAACTTTGCAAATATTTTGTGCGTGCACACCTCGCCAGATGTGACCAAAGGACAAGTCTTATGCTTGTTAAGAGGCAAGTTTACCTTTTCATCGTAATTTGATTGCCTCTCATTATTTCTAGTATTATTTACCATATTGTTGAAATGAGTAAAGAACTCAACCAAGTTGTAGCCTGGCTGTAAATATTGTTTCACATTGGCATTACAAGATTCTGCCAATTATGTTGTTACCATACCAGCAGTGAAGTATTAATGAACCCATGCGGATGACCACTTTTTCCAGCAACTATGAATCCACTCCAATCAATCGTGCCCATCTGGGGAGAAAGACTCTTCAATCATCGCTTTCCATGATAAGTCGAATTCTTCTTCACTACTAACATCATAAATCATTTTTGTGAAGGCGTCAGATACTTTGGATGTATAAAGTTGGCTAAGTCTTTTCTTCGCATTCTCTAATATATGCCACTACAAAGAGCATGATATGTATCTATGAAATAAAGAAAACCAATAATTAGGTATTATTAAACCAATAACCCAGCACAATAAACCAATAATTTAGCATGATCAAACTAATAACACAGCAAAAGAAACCAATAAACCATCAAAACAAATCAGTAAACTAGCAAAACAAACCAATAATACAGCATAATAAACCAATGACTCGGCAAAAGAAACCAATAAACGAGCAAAACAAACTAATAATGCAGCATAATAAACCAATGACTCAACAAAACAAACCAGTAAACCAGCAAAACAGACTAATAACGCAGCAAAAAAAACTAATAATACAGCATAATAAACCAATGACTCAGTTTATCAAACCAGTAAATCAGCAAAACAAACCAATATACCAACAAAATAAACCAGTAAACTAGCAAAACAAACCAATAACATAAATGGAATAAATTGGCAAGACTTAACAAAAATACCAGGTAATTGAGATTCTAATGCACTATCAATTACATGGGCTTGGTCTATGAATATTGTTTCTGGTGCCTTATTCTCCATGCAGCTTAAGAACATCTTGAATAGCCATCCAAAAGATTCAGTAGTCTCGTTAAACATTAGAGCTGCACCAAAAATGCATGTCTCTCGGTGGTTGTTGAATTCTACAAATATACCTATGACAACCATTAATTTCATCCAATCTCAACCATTAATTTCATCCAAACTCATTTGATAAAATCATAAGTAGATCAATTACGTAATGGTTGATAGTTGTTGTTCGTCCGATACGTGGTGTCAAAGACAATTGCATCGCCAAATAGTTAGTAGTCCAACCACATTTTTTGGTCTGCCCAAAATATGTTCATAATTTGTTCATCAACTTCGACTTGCACCTCATAAAAAAATGACGGGTTGCAAAAGGCCTCATCCTTGAAATATTTTTGCAAAGTTGTCGCTTCTCCCTTTTGTATTGATCTTTGTCATTTTCTATTCAAAAAATTCTTCAAATCTGTCTTAAGAAATCCGAGATTATCCACACCTCCAGCTACTTTCACCATAATGTCGTACGAAGATTTATTCCTCATATCGGCATCATTATGCATTATGGAAATTTGTTTCTGGAATGTATTCATCTTCCTATTGCCCTTTAGTAAATATGTTAAAATCTCCAAGAACCAATTCATGGTTATGTTCAACTATCCAATCTGACAAAAAGAAAATACCTCTGTCTGTTGAATAGTGGAAAAAAATTCTTGTTGGACAATTTGTCCTTGTAAGAAAAAAAATTTATCTTTGGGCTATTGCTCGCAATACGAGAACCTTACTTGTTGCAAAGGATGTGGATATAGCGCACTTGTTCAATTGTTGCTCCATTTATTTTCATCTTTTTGGAATAATCTTTGCGCATCAAAAATCCTTTTCTAATTAAATACAGTTCGTAAAATTTATGAACTTTCTGCTTGGTCCTAAATTGTATGTTATGCCAATTCTCTTTGTTCTCCAATTCTTCCAATGTGTCTCTAAAAACTACTAGAAGAATATCAAACCAATAATTGAGAATTAAAAACTGGTAACCCCTGTTAAAACCAACAATACACGAAAGATAAACCAACAATGTAGGATATCAAACCGGAAACCAAGCCCAAAAAACCAGTAACACAACATATTAAACCAGTAAGTCAGAATAAAAATATGTATATAGAACATGAAAAAACAAAACCACTGACAAAAATTACAAAACGATAACAACATGTATAAACAGTAAAACCAGTAAACCAGTAAATCAATAAACTAGTAAACCAATAAACTAGTATATCAATAAACTAATAAACCAGTACACAATAAACTAGAAACCAATAAACCAGTAAATAAGTAAATCAGTAAACATGTAAACCAATAAATCAATAAACCAGTAAACTAATAAATCACTAAACCAGTAAACATGTAAACCAGAAAATCAATAAGCCAGTAAGTAAACCAATAAACTAGTAAACATGGAATGACCGTACCTTCCAAATTTGTTGACTCGTTGATTGGAACATCATCGGCGGATGATAATGTTTCATTGATCAGAATATCATTGGCAGATGATAAATGTTTCATTGATCGGAACATCATCGGTAGATGATAATGTATTCATCCTTGTTTAGTGTCGAAGTCGGAAAAAGGATAAACTTACGGAGGAACATGGTCATCGGATATTAATATGTTTGACCGATTGGCGATGTACAGAGGATCGCTGGAGAAACGTGCTCGTCATTCGCCTTGCACCTCCTCGGTGTTGACTTCAATAGAGAAAATGTAGAAAGAATAGTTTAGAGATTAGAATAATGATAGCTACTAATTAGGGTTTTTGTGGGTGGTTAATTAATAGGAGAAATAAATTGCTAATTAGGTGGGAGGTTAATTAATTGGAGAAATAAATCCGATGATTCAAAATAGGCTGGTAGTTGTAGAGATTATGGAGAGAGAAACAAATCAATGAAAATTTATCAAATCACTCTTTTTTATTAATTCTCATTCTTTAGTCCCCACATGGAGACTAATAGCTTGTCCCCACCAAATCTACTCCCAAGAACTTGTAGCAGCTAGGTCATTTGGGAATGCACCAGATCATATATTCCATAACATATATGAATGATTTGAATGAGAAAAACAATCATAATAAAATTAGAGGTGACACTAAATAAGAATTGGATGATGATCACCAAATAGTGCAACCACTACAGAGTAATAGAGAGCGTAATCCTCTATACCACATACTACTAGTAGCCAAAATATGTATTGGAAATAACAACATCATTAATAGTTACTAATTCTCACCAAAAAAAAAAGTTACTAATGTTACTTTTGTATGAACAACTTGTTTTATTTTTTAACAATTTGCTAGTAATGGTTGATCTTACGTTCAGAACATCTTTCTTTTCAGTTGAGGATTGATTTTATGTTTAGAATATTATTTATGTTCGGGATCTTGTTTCAGATGTTTATTAAAAAAGGTTGAATTTTTTTAGATTTTTAGTGGCTTGTTTCTATCCAAAGGCGGTGATTGCTCAAAAAGTACCATATCATGTATTTTGCGCTATAACATGGGTGGAAAAAAAAATACGGATGCACAAAAAGGTGCCACATTGTGCATTTTTTTGCAAAGTAATGTCCAATAGACAAAATCGCATTAAACACACCTTTTTTGCACGTTTGGTTAAAAAAATCCGAGTTTTCCAAAACTTTTTCATACATCCATATTGTTGGAATTGGGTAATTTATCACCCATTATTGTGCCATTTAATAGTTAAGTCCATTATTGAGCCCAATTTAAAAGCCCAGCAGCCTTTTGGTGAGTGACAAAGTTACTAATGTAGCCTTGCCATGTGGAACTTAGTCACTCCTTTGGGATGAGGCGGCATCCTAAGGGTTTCTCTATATAAAGGGAAAGAAAGTAGGTGACTAACACGTAATTTTCGGCCAGTTTTATCTCCACACGCACAGAGGGACGAGAATTACGTTTTGGTCCCTGTAGGTCTTAGAATTTGTTGTTTGAGGCCATTCATGGAAAAATATTCATGAATCTGATCCGTTCGTGATTGTGAATCAACCGGTAGCAAAACCTCGTCACAACGGTCCTTCGGGAACATGCTACAACAAGTAAGTCACGTTTTAATTAACGTATTAGCTCGTTGATTGTATAGAGGATTAGCGCGCGATTATGCGTTAATCGTGCACTAATTCCTTCAATTGGTATCAGAGCCAGCTTAGGTATTGTTCTGGTCATTTTATTATGTGTGGAATCAAATTTAATTGTGAATATTTGATCCCAAAATCATGTTCAATGTGAATTTTGGTGTAAATTGCAATCTATTTCCTTTAATTGTAAATAAGTTTACTGTTTGGGACTGAATTGTAATTTGATTTTTTGCACGGAAAAAGGATTTGTCCTTTTTCTTGCACGCGCGAGAACTTTGGTACTGAATTGAAGTTTTTTTTCGTGGATTCTGTGGCTTGTCCTCGGACCGCGAACGCGCGAACCTCTTGGGATTTTTCTGTAATTTGTCATTTTTATCCATCCAATGGAACCCTAAAATGGCGATTTTTTCCCCAATTCTCAACCAACACAATCCGACCTTTTTCCAATGTTTTTAGCACCTGTAAATGGTCAGAATTGACTCTCCGAAAACTCCCCAACGATTCTTCATCATGGTTTCCTCGAGTTTCGTTATCGGTATTGGTTTTTCGATGACTTTTACTCGCCGGATGTCGGAGGTGAAAACACGACAGAGAAGATGAACGGAGGAGCATTGGACCTCGAGGCTTGTACCATCGTGTTTGGGACGCGATGGCGAGTCGAGCTCGACCGGTCTCAGCCACTGCCTCGTCTCCGTGAGTGTGTGGTCGTAGGTGGTGGCCGGCAGTTTCTTTTTGTCGCGAGGAAAGAGAGAGAGCGAGAGAGAGAGAGAAGGGGGGAGAAGAAATGAGAGGGGAAAAATTGTAAATTCGCGATTTTCGTGAATGATTTATACCCCATGTCAATTTCGAATTGAACCGAACAAATTGAATTGGTTCAATGGTTCGATCAGTCCGATTTTGGTTCAATTTTGACTCTGAGTCAAAATTGGTTATTTGGATGGAATTTTGAATTTTGGTATTTTGGTTGAATAAAATCAGTTTTTATTCAATTAAAATTTTGAAAATTATAGATTAATTTCTAAATTAAGTTTTTAAAGTTATTTTTATAATTTTAAGAACTTAAATATATTTTAGATTGGTTTTAAAATATATTTATTGGTTATTCAAAATTAGATGTTGTATTTAATTTTGGACATTAAATATGATTGAAAAATATGTGTATTTTTTTAATTAAGTTTGATTTTTGAGTCATATGGGCTTGAAAATTATATGAGTCTAATTGAATAAAATTAGATTTTATTCAATTATATAAAAGATTTTAAGTCAATCTTATAATTAGGTTTGGTTTAGAAAATTATTAAGATAATTTTCGACAAACCTAATTTTTTCGGATATGTCCAGAAAAATATTTTTTGAGGTATGTGTACCGATAAAAAATATGAGAAATAACATGACTTATTAATTACGTAGTATAGCTCAATTGTGAACAAATTCTTGTTATGAGACATCATCATTTTTTTATCGAAAAATAAATTTTTTGATCATAGCTTGGGAAAAATATGAGTATTTATCCTAAAACTTGTGCATTGTGTTGCAAGTTTACGATGATATCCTTTTGAGAAATATTCCTGAGTGCTTGATGGTTAGCACGTGTTGTGATTAGACACAACACAAGTGGCTAGATATTGATGTGTCATATCTGGTTATAGGAATATAAGAATTGTTTGAAGTTAATGAAAGTAAACTTAACTTTTGTTCACAATATGATACATATGTGTGTCTGAGCTGGAGGTAATGACTGTAGAAGAGTATTGGCGCAAAAATGTTCAAACATCTTCTAGTGTTGACGAAGATGAGAAAATTATGAAAATTTTCTTTTTTTTGGACATGGCACGTTTAAAGGCGTTTGGTAATGTCTAGTTGGATAATTGAGCATGAAGATAATTTTTTGTGAAAATTTTCTTTCAACGCTCAAATGAACTTGCAAAGTTGACGATGTGTACGTCACTTTTCAATTGGGGAATATAATTGCGAATTCCCTTATCCTTGTGCTTTTGGATTATAAGATCCATGCCAATTCAAGTCATGTAACCTTTAGACCCTCCTTATTTTGCGTAAATTATTTAAATTTTTGTTAAGTCTTGTTAAAAGTTCTTAAACATTTGTGTTTAGAACTTTATGTATTTTTCATGGTTATTTATCATGCAGATATATGTTATCTTGATTAAATAAAGTGTTTATTTAATAACATTATTATTACCGTGAGAGAGATCCACTTGTATTTACTATCAAAGAACTTAGAATGATTAGGGTTTGAGATTAACTCTCGGAATTGTGAGGGGAAACATACCCGTGACTTACTTTAAATCTGAGATAATCAAGGACTTTAATCATTCAGAGTTATAACATATAGTAAATTATTTTGTATTATTGATGTAATTCTTTACATACAATGTCTTTTATAATTTTCTTTAAGCTATATGAATAGCTATGTGCTGAAAGAACATTAGGTTCTATAGACTATGATTATGATTGTGGTCTAATATAAGAATGTGCTCAATTTATGTGTTGATTACTTAATGGTAATGTCTTTATATAAGATATTTAATGTGATCAACAAGCTAGCTAAGGCTGGTTATATGCTTAAAAGTTAAGAATAATAATTATTCCATGCTTACAAATTTTGATCATATGAATGGTCAAAATGTATGTTGATAACATTAGGTAATTCATATGAGTTGTCACCTTAAGCTTAAAGAGAATTGTCTCTTAGCGATCAAAGTCCATCATAAAGTGTATGTAACTTGAGTTTGTTCCAGTGGGAGCAACAATAAGGTTGACTAAAACTGTTTGAGGCAAATGGAATAATTAAGAAACAAAAGAGTAAGAACTAAATGAACTAAACCCAAAAGAAAAGTTCTGAGGGTAGGAGAATTTAAAGGTCTAATATTTCGGAGAAGAAATATTTTAACTGTCTGAAGATATGGCATTTTGCGATAAGTTGCATTGCCAAGACAATTATTTAGTTCACTTGTGAGTGAATTAAATTTGTCTAGATATATTCTTCAAACTGAATGTCAATTAAGTGATTGATTCAATTGAGACACACCATGTGACAAAGATGTGTGAAATCTTTGTTGAATCCCAATAAGAATTGATTGGAGTAAGTTCTATCAATATTGGTTTATATACATGAGTAGGAGTTGAAAGAATTGATACAAATAGATTGTGCCAGTAAATTTTGCTTCTACATGACATGTTATATACTCCATGTTCGTTCAACTTTAAAAGGCTCTTAGTTTCTGTTAGATAGTTGAGTACAATATATTGAGTAGAATTTTGGATAAGTCCTTATTTTCGATACTTATTAGTAAATAGATTCTCATTTTGAATGTTGATCTATGTGATCAACATTGTAATTATTTTTCTGCGTTCATAACTTAATGTCAGAAGTTGATGTTGAGTTATGTTATTCTAGAATGGACTATGTTGGTCAAGAACACATGATTGTCCAACTGAGGTAGGACTAAAAAGTAATTTGGTAAAGACCGAATTTACCTACATGTGAACACTTCTAGAATAGAAAAAATAGTCATGAGATCTATTCACAAAATAACTAGATTTATTCGTCAGTTGTATTAAATTTATTCTGAATTATGTGGTCAAGATTGTGAGTGTAGATCATCTTGTGCCCATTTGTGTAAGTATCTTACAAAGAATGTCTTTGTGAAATGCTTACAAGTATCAAATAAGTTGATACATGTTCGAAAGTGAACAAATCAAATGGGAAAGTGATCATTTGTACCACATAATATTTTTTGAAAAATGAGTTTTTCAAAATTAATATAGGTGAGTTATGACCCACCTTGTATGAAACTGATAAGTTAAAATCATCTGGATCACTCCTTCCGAGTGGGAGGATTTTGTGGAGGAGGAAAATAATGATTTACCACCTCTAGTTGATCCGGAAGTTCATGATCTTAATGATCTTCATCTCAGTGGGAGTATGTGAGATCTATGGCTTAGTAAGAGTAGGATTCTAAACTTCAGTGGGAGTTTGGAATAAAACTTCTATAGGATATGAATTCTAGTTACGATGGATATGTGAGATATTTATCAAAAACTAGAAATTCATAAAGCTAAAAGAATAAGTTTTTTCATACTAACTCGACTGAAGGTTGAAAGTGTGAGAAATGGTCTCTTGTATAAAGATACAAGTGATACTTCTTTTAGCAAATCTTATAAGATGAGAATGAACATAAGATGATTCTGGATGCTGTGTCAGTTCTCAGTTAGAATGAGTTAGTCAATACAATGAACGAATAGATAAGACCAAACTATATTTGAGAACTGGTTTGATGTTGATCTGTCTATAGGGGCACATTTTGAGAATTAATGAATTCTCAATATTAAGCATAAATAGTCTTGCTTGACTTTCAGTGGTATCACATGACATGAAAGAGTTGACTATGAGGAGTCATTCTCTATTATTGTGAGATTTCTGATTGTTGGGTTAATTTTGGCTATAATGACTTACCTGATCTAGAGCTACATCCAATGGATGTAATAACTGCATTTCTCAGTGGAGAATTGGATGGAGAAACTCATATGGTTTGACCAGAGAGTTGCATCCATAGATTGAGATACCAAATATAGAGTTTGTGAAGTAGCCTCAATCTATATGCGAGTCAGTGTTAAACTTGTCATTTCATGATTCGATCATAATACGAAATGTCATATATTTTTTGAATTAATTGATGAATACTGTGATAACAACACTAAATGCTCTGAAAAGGTTTATCATCATATATGAGTGACATATGTAGTCGAAATTGACTAGAAATATCTTTAGAAAATCAAAGTGTGGTTTACAACCGACTTTGAAATTTAAAGATATTAGAGAAATTCATTACTACTCGAAATTAAGATTTCGAGAAATTGTTTAAGTTTAACAATCTGAATGTGATGATATTAGCCCTATGTGTCCTAGTAGTTAAAAGGTCATTTTTCTTGAATAAAGACTTGTATCCAGATATTCCTCATAAGTTAAAGGATGTGATGGATGTCCTTTAAGCGAATGTTGTGGATTATGGTGATCCAAACATAGCACATTGACTTTTTGGTCAAGAAAATTATAAAGTACTTGGAAATGATTGCAGTACAATCATTTTGGTTAAGACCTGACATCATGGATTAAGCTATTGCCATTTTGGCATGAGATGTGAATATATGAATATTCATATTTGTATATATTTATTTGCCATTAGGAGAAGCTATCTCATGGAGTAGCTATGAATAGACTTGTGTCTATCTCCTAATCAGTTATAAGAACTCAGTCTATGGTTTTTGTAACTATTATGCAATAAATGAAATGGTTAAAGAGAGTCTTCAACCATTTATCCAAAGCTATCCGAGATGAACCAATAAACATACGTTATGTTTAGTTGTTATATGTAAAGAAGTAAGCATGAAACACATGTCTATGTGAGATATGATCGCAGATCTTTGGTAGTACCTTATGATATTTTGAGAAATATGATAGGTCCCAGGATTTGTGAATAAGTTGCTTCTTGCTTAAATAGTGTCTATTGAATCTGTTATTTAATGGAATTTGATACTATATCAGTAATACAATTGTGAATGTTATTTTGATTAATATTTACGAATGCATATGAGACAGAATAGTAGTCCACTCACATGGGTGTTTACCTCAGTAGGAGTCAATACGTTGATTCCTTGTTGAGATGAAGCAGTTTTATGAACATCATTACATCGAGTGTCTGTTCTAAAATGTTGATGCCGTCTTGCTTAACTACAAGATAAGTTCTTGTTAAAAGTGCAAGATTTGTGATTGCTAGCATTTGTTGCTGCATAGGATTTTATGTAAATCCGAGTGATAAGAAATAAGTGGAACTTATCATTAATCTGTCTTGATAGCCTGGAGTAGTTTTATGTAAACTAAGACCGTTGTTCTGTAAAATAGCAAGGCTGATGCTCTAGTATGATGTTAATTTGTGTATCACATGCGCTCCTTTTCGAAGGAATGAACATCATAGGACGTGGATAGTACCATGTTTGCTTAGTCGATCAATGGATGGGAAATCATAGAGTAATTTCTTTTTCCCTAGTGTGAGACCGATTTCAAAAACTTGGTTTTCGGAGATCCTATCCTTATGATCCTTAACGTATTTCGAAAGTATGATTTTGTGTTGCTAGCTTGGAAAGTCTATGAAAAGGTCATGATTCATAATTCAACCTGGCAAGGCTAACTAGAAAAGTAAGCATTATCATGATGGAAGAAATACTTATAAAGGAGAAGGTTCTTCATCGATCATATTCCTGAGATTCGTAGTTCTGGTGCACCTATTGTGTTATGTGTAATACAATAGTGAATGTGAACAAATTGTTTGAAATCACATGTGATAACAATAGAATATGAGATGAGGCCTAGGATAAGGCATACGGTACGTAATGAGGATATCATATCGAGATGCTACAATTCATGTGGCTATTGTGTGTGCTCTTGAGTTTAGCTATCCAAACTCGATGTATGTTGGTCGCACGAAATCCTTGCTAAGTAAATATCTGAGACTTTGTTGACTATGGTCAATAATGTGTGAGTGGGAGATGTTGGACTTGGGTAATTTATCACCCATTATTGTGCCATTTAATGGTTAAGTCCATAATTGAGCCCAATTTAAAAGCCCAGCAGCCTTTTGGTGAGTGGCAAAGCTACTAATGTAGCCTTGCCATGTGGAACTTAGTCACTCCTTTGGGATGAGGTGGCATCCCAAGGATTTCTCTATATAAAGGGAAAGAAAGCAGGTGACTAACACGTAATTTTTGGCCAGTTTTATCTCCACACACACAGAGGGATGAGAATTACGTTTTGGTCCTTGTAGGTCTTAGAATTTGCTGTTTGAGGCCATTCGTGGAAAAATATTCACGAATCCAATCCGTTCGTGATCGTGAATCGACCGGTAGCAAGACCTTGTCACAACGGTCTTTCGGGAATACGCTACAACAAGTAAGTCGCGTTTTAATTAACGTATTAACTCGTTGATTGTACGGAGGATTAGCGCGCGATTATGCGTTAATCGTGCACTAATTCCTTCACATATTTTCCAGATTTGATTAAAAAAATTGCACTGATTTTATAGATATTTTATATCACTGTACACTAATTGTACTATGTTTGGAGACTATTTGAAATGACTACACATGAATGAAATAGTGTATATAAAATTAACTCTATAAATAACAAATTTTGATATTCACATTGATAACCTAAAAAAATACAAGATAGACTACAGAAATTATAAGAGGTGGATACTCGTCAATTTAATGATGATTATATGTAGTTACATACATCAAAGTATTTTGGTGGACTCAAAAGAGAGAATATTTTGTCAAATAGAGTCTAAAACCCTTGTTAGTGGCCTACAAATGTTAAATGCATCAATCTTGAAAACAAGATCATTAGAGAAAGTAAAAAATAGCATAGCAACATATGAAGCGGTATTAATCATGATCTATCAAGAGAATAACTATATGATGCTACGAGAAAAGAGATATCATGTGTTGGATTTAGCAAGAAAGCAAGTATCAATAATAGGTAAGGAGCTATTTGATATGCATCATGATAATATTTTTAATAATGCAAACTATATGTCTAGCAAGTACTAAATTACATGACTAAACTATATGACTAAATTATCTGTGTATTAATCATCTTCATCTGATATTTCGATATCTGATGCAAGTTTGTTTACTTGCGTTAGTGAGCCACCTTCATTGTTGACAACGATAAAACCAGGTTGTAACATATACATATATTTTCTTGCTGTTAGAATATTACGAGCTTCAATAAGCTTTTATCATACTCTTTCCCTCATATTAGTTGAGATCAATCTTAATGCAATTATTTTGTTCCTGTATTCAAAAGAGAGCTCTCTACATAATTTTTGCATTATAGCATGGCATGTTCATAACTATTACTTGAGAAATCTTTATAGTCACTTGTCGTGTATTTGTTTGTAACCAATATGATTAGTTTATCCGAGTCAACCATCCATTGATCATTGTCTGAGCAACTATGGGTGAATTAATCATTTTGCATTATAAATGACAAATATCATAGTAGTATATTACATAAAAATTCAAAATAATTCACCTGCATATTTTATTAAATTTTTGATTCTGTCATACTTGAACTTAGTGTTGTAGTTGCTCGCAACATGTAAAAAAAATGTCGCCACACTACTCCTAAAGACTCATTCCAATCACAAATGTCAATATTCATGGTCTTTCAAATGCTCTTGTAATGATCTAAAATAATATATAATCTATAAGGATTTGTCACATAAAGCTTGAGTTGTACTAGCAATCATGATTAATTGTCATTATTCTCACTCTCAACTAGTCCAAAAGTGACTAAAATAATGCACTATTTCCATCAATTATAGTTGTTATTAAGAAAGTATTCTTGTATTTTCTGTAAAGCCAATTCTCATTAATTAAAAAAAAGGAATACATTTCTTAAAAGCATTGATGCTTGACTTGAAGGCCCAAAGTACCAATGTCATAGTAGTTCCTCATGGCTTAAATATTAGTGTTTGTGTAACACTAATAATATTTCCACTCTACAAATGTTACTCATGGCACATAAACATTAAGCAACTCCACAACGTTTGTTTGATTCCTTGACATGATAGTCATATTTGACTTCCATCAAATATCTGTTAACATACAATATCATCTCTTTCTCCATGTCTGAAATTCTCTTCTTTCTCATATCTTATTGACAACCCAACTTTTATCATTAGCAACTTCACACTCTTCATCCTCATCACGATCCCAATTTGGCTCAATATCTTCATCACTTGTATCAATATTAGGATTTTGATAAGGAATTTCTATCATATTATATTTATGACATATTATAGACAATTCAGGTCCTGATTAGTGGACATCAATAATATAATAATAATTTTCATAGTCATGCTGAAGAACATAGATTTATATCAAATTCATTGGGTTGAAGTTCTAGCTCGATGAATATTGTATTGTGGAGCACTCACAACCCTAGTATTGTAAGGACTACTGAGAACTAATTGACCACGAAAAGTGTTACATACCTTGACCAGTATCTCTAAAATTATGAAAATAATCATGCCTACGTGATGATCACCACAAACTTCTACAGAACTATATTGAATAGTGGGTCTAAATGCTATTGTCAATCTGTACAACCTACCAATAAATCCACAGTGACCAAATCCTAGCTTAATGGATCCATAAAGTAAGTGAAATGTAACTGCATATGCAATTTTGATCATTTTTTTTCTTCCACTGATATAATCTAGACCTTCCAAAC
>SOPF01020109.1:0-15098 GCA_012979155.1 Hypericum perforatum
ATTTCGGAAGCTTTAGGTGTCTCTAGGCGAAGGCCATAACACCTTCCGCATTTCGGAAGCTTTAGGTGTCTCTAGGCAAAGGCCATAACACCTTTCGCTTTTTGGAAGCTTGCCTCGTCAAGAAGTCGAAAATACCTTGTCTATTGAAAGCTTGTTCGGGCGAAACTCACGCTCGCCAACGGCCATTCGGCCGAAGCATCCACGGCCACCACGTCCGAAATTGCTTTTGGAGGGAAAAGTAACATTTTGGTCACTCTTGACACGTAAAGTGCTTTTGTTAGTCACCACTCCCCTTTTCCGCATAATACCTCTTGGGAGGGAAAAATCTCACTTTAGTCACTCTTGACAAAGCAAATATTTGCGAGGGTCACTCCAAGGTGGGTAAATTTTATTGGACAAGTCACTCTCGACAGGGCAAATATTTGCGAGGGTCACTCTTCACAGGGCAAATATTTGCGAGGGTCACTCCAAGGAGGGTAAATTTTATCGGACAAGTCACTCTCGATAGGGCAAATATTTGCGAGAGTCACTCTTCACAGGGCAAATATTTGCAAGGGTCACTCCAAGGAGTGTAAATAATCGATTATACCCTCGAAAAAGGGATTTTTATTCCAACTCCAACAATGCCCCCCACATGGTGATGTTTCGAATCATTTAAATGAGAAGGATCACCATGTAACTAAAATTTTACCAATTCCCTCTTTTGTCACATTTCAAATTTCTTTTGTGACTCGACAAAAATGCCCTTCTTTTAACATCACCTTAAAAGAGAAGAACCAACTTGTTTCCTCATTTTCTCCTTTTCTCTCTTGTTTTCATTTTGGCCAAACATCTCCTTCCCCCTTGGCTGACGAGAGTTCGTGGGCTAGAGCTCCCTTGGGACACCAAGGCTCTCCTCTCGCGATTTTGCTTCCCTCGTTGGCCCCGGCTTGAGCTCGACCGACCCTCCATTTTTGCCAAGGTAAACCTATTTTGAACTCTCCTCTTTGGCCTCCATACCTTGGGTTCGAGCTTAGGGTTTTGTTTTGATAGATGGTATTCACTCCTCTTGCTATCTTGTAAATTGGTGTCTTTGCTCTAAGCAAGTATGCATTACTTATTGTATTTTTAGAGGTTGTCCACCAAGTGTTTGATGAAATGTGTGAACCCTCCAATTAGAGTGAACTTGCTGATTTTTGCCTTTGGTAGGATGCGTTCTTGTTCCTAGAAGGTATGCATTGTTTTTTAGTGGTTGTCCATCAAGTGTTTGATGAAATGCATGTTCCTTCTTTTCACTTTGGAATGGAGTAGACTTGCTGATTTTTTCCTTTTGAAGATTGAGATTGAATTGTGTTCTTGCTCTAGGGGAATATACTTCGCTTTTAGTAGTCATTCACCAAGTACTTGATGAAATGTACGTGCCTTTCCCCTAGCTCTAACTTGAGTGTGCTTGCTGATTTTTTTTACCTTGAAAGAGCGCAGTGCTCATACTTGAGGATGTCGTAAGCAAGCTAATATCCTAAGCTTAGCTCGGGTAAGAACCGCACGTGACTCTCCCGAGTGTGGATTTTCCGACCAACCTTAGAGTAGGTGAGTTAGCTTACTTTGCTTCCTCACTTGCAAGGAGACTCGGCCTAAATGAGCTCTCATAATTATGAGGCCGTTTTAAACATTCGGCCAATTTGCCTCTCTCTAGGCGAGGGCCGAGGTTGTTGAGTGCAAAGGCCGTAGGTGTTCGGCTCTTTAACTTGTTTCATCCATCATTTGTTTTCGTGGAGTTGTCCAGTCTTGTGAACCACATCTGCTATACTTGCTTGACCTTTTTTTTGCCTCTTCGTAGGTGCTTGGAGCCACGATGGAGGATTTCGTGACTAAGGTTCATTCGATAGAGGAGGATTACGGAGAAATCCTTGACATTACTCTCTTGTGTGATGTCTGTCAAGAAGGTGATTCTACTCAAAAATCTCCTGTCTGTGAAGGGAGTTTTGTTCTCGGTCCCGTGGTCTGCGACGCTATTCGCCTAACCAACAAGGGACTTTTTGCTATTCATCCGAAGGATGCTCCTCTTTTCCAAGGCAAGAAGATGGATTTGAGTGGCTGGGTCAATGGCAAATATCAATGGCCTATTCATTCTAGCTCGTATAACCATTGGTATGATCGGTTAGTTAAGCTACACAGGACTGCTTGGTAGGATGCTGGAGTTGCTTCACTCATCGAGTTCTCTACTCGTGACTTCAAACCTTGCTTCCCGCTACTTGCAGTGCTCCTTCAGTATTGGTGCCCCAGTAATAACACCTTCCTTTTCTATTCGGGTAAGCCCTTCTATCTTTTATACTTAGTCTCAGTCTATCTAGATTTTAGGAACTAAGTATCTGTCCTTATGTTTCATAGGTGTGAGGATGATCACCTTGTATGACTTGGCTGCTCTGTTTAATCTTCGCCCTTATGGTCGCTCTATTACCCCCGACAGCTTGGAGAAGTTTGATAAGTCTGATAAGGATCCCTTTATTGCTGAGTTTCCGGCGGGAGTTGCAAAGACATATCTGGAGTATATGAACGTCTATAGGAAGCCTGACGATGCTCCTCCATCTCTCAACGAGCACATGGGTTTCCTCCAGCTCTGGTTGTCTTGCCATCTGATATGTCTCAGTGGACAGAGAGTTTCTTCCGATTGGGAAAACTTGGCTTACTCCATATCTCTAGGGGTAGAGACAGTGATGGGAGAGTTTCTTCTATGCTACCTCTATCAGCACATGACTAGGTATGTCCTCTCTTGGAGGGAGGACAATGTCTTCAGTGCCTCTAGTCCTCTGTGGATAGCCGCACTCTGGGCTATAGCATATTTTCCTATCTTGACGCGCCCGGCCAACTTCCCTGAGCCTCGTCCTTCTTATAGCACTCTTTACTTCAGTGAGGTGAAGGTCCGAGCTCCTAAAAGGAGCCTAAAAGGTTATTTCTCTATTTTTGATGAGGATCACGACTCTAATCCTCACGAAGATGAAGAACTCAACACTCTTGAGCTGTCTCCCTTGATGAGGGAAGAGTTCTGGCCGTATTTCCTATCGTTTGATGCTATGATGACCATAGCTTCAGCCTGGAGGAGTATCCTGACTACCCGTGACTTGGTTTGTGGGTGTACGAGGGGAAAAATGATAATTGAGCCTTATCATCCTCATTTCGTAGCTGAGCAGTTTGGACTGGTACAAGGTATCCCTTTTCTGCCTCTTTACCTCTTTCACGAGTTTGAAGGGGTTAGGAAATCTGTTGTCTACTCATGGTCGCTGGCCAAACGAGTGCAAAAGGTGAGCTTTTTCCTCTTGTCCCGAGGAGTCTTTCGGCCGTTTGCTATTCAGGGAGATGTCACTAGCAATTTTCTTCCTTGGTGGACTGAGCTGCCGTATTGGTCTTACGATGCTAACGAACTTGGTAAGCTTTTTCGCCTTCCTCTGGATGTGACTAAAGATGTTGAGGTCGCTAAGAAACTTGTAATGACGAAGGCCGATAAAAAGCTCGAAGTGACTGGTGTTTTTAAGAAAGCCGAAGTGCTTAAGCTGATCGCGAGCCGTAAACGGGACCGGGCAGGCATGTTACAGTCTCCGAGGACTTTAGTTTGTGGCATCCTAGCTTTTTCAGAAAAGGTTGGATCCGCTTTAGTGGATGGCTCTAAATCCGCTTCTGATGTTAAATCTCCTTCAAAAGGTATGAAATTCTCTTTAACGAACCTTTTACCTATCAAAAAGCTCTTTTCTAACTTTTAATCTTTACGTAGGTGTAGCCAATGAGCCGGCCTTCCGAGTTTCTAAAACTGCTCATTCTTCTTCTTCTCCGATTGAGGTCAGTCATCTCTGAGTATTATTTTTGCCTTGATGATTATATTAACTCAATCGTTGCTTCCTGTAGGACACTGTTGGCCATGATGGATCTACCTATCTGCTTGATGAGCCTGAGTTCGGACAGGCATCTCCTCCTCACCCTATGGAGCAAACGCAAAGCGTAGAAGATTTGCTTGATACAACAACCTTCGGAAAAGCTTGCATGACCATTGAGACGATGCTTCCTACTTCGAACTTCGAGAAATCTAGCTTGGCCTCTACTTCCGTTGCTCACATAGATTCATCCGATGATGAGTTTGATCTGGTATGCCTTTCCGGCCTCTCTGTTCATTGATCAAAACCAATCTTTAGAACTATCTAACTACCGTTATCACAGATTCAGGTCCCTTTCGAGACCTTCCTGTCTGTTAGCTCTAGTGAAGCTGTTGCTCCTTATCGCTCCCTTTCGCCACAGACTAATGCCGACAAGGATGTTCTGGTCTGGGAGCACCTTGCAGTCCTGACTAAGTTTATGGTTATTGCTCTTGATGCTAAGGATTTTGACCCTAAGGAGGGGTTAACTGATGCTGTGCACCGGGCTGTAAATTTCTTTGAGTCTAGCGCATCGTGTATTTCTTCTGCGAGGGTTCGAGAGATATCCTCTCTTCTAAGCCAGGACTTCATTGGTCTCCTTGACAGGTATTTTTCTTTTAGCTTTCTTCTTTTACTCGAATAACTTCTTACTCTTATCTCTCACTAGTGCACAGGTCCAAGCGTCATCAAAAGTACGTTGAGTCTCTTTCTGATTTTACTCGAACCATTGGCACTGAGACTAAAGCTTTAGCCGAAGTTCAGAGGAAGATGAAGCTTCTATATGACGAGCTTTCTTCTCTCAAGGAGGAGATGGATTCGAGGAAGGCAAGGATACAGACTCGTAAAGTGGAAGAGGAACGACTCCGGGCGGAGTTAGCCCGTATTGAAGCCGAAAAGCTTGAGGACCAATCTTTGCTTGGTGAAGATAAAAAGAAGGGGAAAGCTTTGAGCAAGGCCTTAGGGGAGTATAAGGTCGATGTCTACGATAAGACCGTCGCGAGTGTTCAACACTCACGAGACAAGCTCAAGGATCTCGAGGACTCGCATGCTAGTGAGAAGGCATCTTTGGAAGAATCCTTTGTCTTTGTGAAGGATGCCTTAGCTTTCTTTCGCCAAGAGCTTGACATTTGATATGCTAGCTAGGCCCTTTGGTCTTAGGAGAAACTTTTGATATTTGGACGCCTTGCTTGTAGACTTGATTGAAGGCTACATCGTTATCTTTATGATCTATTCCTTTTGTATCTCTTTTGCTTGTGATCGATATCATGATTAAGACCGAGGTCAGTCATGCTTCGAATGGTATTTAGGGTAAAATTCGGCCGTACCTAGGTGAAGCCGTGTATTGTGATTCTTAGGTGATCGATTTTTCCGAGCCTTGTGTTGCCAAGCAAGGTTACAACATCTTTTGCTTATCGTTGGCTTTAGGTATCGCCAGGCGAGGTGTTGTCACTCTTTGCCGATTGGAGGCTTTTAGGTATTGCCAGGCAAGGTGTTGACGCACTTCACTGATCGGAGGCTTAAGGTGTCGCCAGGCGAGGTGTTGACACCCTTTTCCGATCGGAGGCTTTTAGGTGTCGTCAGGCAAGGTGTTGACACCCTTTACCGATCGGAGGCTTTAGGTGTCGCCAGGCGAAGTGTTGACACCCTTTGCCGATCGGAGGCTTTTAGGTGTCGCCAGGTGAGGTGTTGACGCCCTTCGCCGATTGGAGGCTTACGGTGTCGCTAGACGAAGTGTTGACACCCATTGCCGATCGGAGGCTTTTAGGTGTCGCCAGGCGAGGTGTTGACACCCTTTGCCGATCGGAGGCTTTTAGGTGTCGCCATGCAAAGTGTTGACACCCTTCGCCGATCGGAGGCTTTTAGGTGTCGCCAGGTGAAGTGTTGATACCCTTTGCCGATTAGAGGCTTTTAGGTATCGCCAGGCGAGGTGTTGACCCCCTTTGTCTATAGTCATTGCTACTTAAAGCATTCGTAATTGGCTTATTGGAAAAACCAAGAGGTCATATCTACCGAAAATATCAAAGCCGAAGCCAGCCTAAGTCACATGTGGGGGTCAGTCATTTATTGGTCGTGACACCCTCGAATGTTTTGAGTAGTTAGGGTCCCAACTACATATCTCATTTGTGTTCTTGGGCGTATCCCTTAAACAAGTCGTCATCTACCCCATCCCACATGCTAGGAATGTATGGTTTGAGGTATATTCCATTGATAGGTCTTATATGTACTTCTCCATTAATGTCCGCCAACCGATACGACCTGTTCCTTAGGACATCATGTACTTCATAAGGTCCTTCCCAGTTCAGGGACCATTTTCCGTAGTCGGGGTCTTTTCACCCTATGGGCAGTATAACTTTCCAGACCAAATCACCCCTCTCAAAGTGCTTCTCCTGGACTCTCTTATTGTAGCCCTTCTCTACAACTCTCTTCTGTTGTAGGATAGCGTCTAAGGCTCTAAGTCGCTCTTCAGAGAGGTCTTCAAGAGTGGATAGCATAGCGGCATCGTAGTCTAAACCTGTTAAGTGTGTTTGTTCAGCTCTCCTTAGTGATGCCACCGTAAGCTCTAATAGTATCACAGCATCATGCCCGTAGGCCAATGCAAAAGGGGACGTCCCCATAGCCCCTTTCTTTGAGGTGCGAAAGGCCCATAGAGCTTCGGATAAGACAAGGTGCCATGTCTTAGGTTGCTCTTTCACGGACTTCTCAATACACCTCTTTAGGACTTTGTTAGTGGCCTTTGCTTGGCCATTTCCTTGTGCGTAGTAGGGTGTAGAATGGATGATCTTAAATCCCATATCTTTCGCAAATGCCTGAATTTCATCTCCTGTAAACATGGTCGCCTGGTCCGTGGTAATGGTCTCTGGTAGGCCGAATCTATGGATGATGTGCTCCTTGAAAAATTGCATTACGATCTCCTGATTAACCACTTTCATGGGGATTGCCTATACCCATTTGGTGAAATAGTCGGTGGCAGCTAAGATGAAACAGTGCTCCTTAGTAGATGCCGGGTGTATTTTTCCTATCACGTCAATAGCCCATCCTCGGAACGGCCAAGGCTTCACTACTGGATGGAGCTTGTCGGCTGGGAAGCGTTGAATGTGACCATGTTTTTGACACTCTTGACACCCTTTCGCATAGTCGATACAATCTTTTGCCATGCTTGGCCAGAAAAACCCATAGCAATGTATCAACCATCTCATCTTAATTCCCGATTGATGCGCACCGCATATGCCTTCATGAACTTCAGTCATCGCAAGCATAGCTTCTTGTGGGCTCGGGCATACTAAAAGTAGACCATCAACTGTTCTCCTATAGAGTTTGTCATTGATGTACTCAAAGTAGAGCGCTTTGGCTTTAAACGACCTGTCTGAGCAGGAGGTAGGATCCTTGAAGTAGTCAATATATTCTTGCCTCTAATCTCTGTCTAGTTGTATCTCTCCTACTTCGAGTCCCTGGTCTCCCTTGAACGAGTCTATTATTTTATGAAGCAACGAGGTTGCTCTTACCTTCACAGGAACAGAGTTGAACCTATTCAAGATCTGATAACCAGAACCAGTCTGCACTAATCTGTTGGCTTTGAGGTTCTTATTGCGGACCACAAACTCGATGAAAGCTTCTTCAAAGCCTCTTAATAATGAGCGAGCCGCATCCTGACAGACTTGAAACCCATCACGTCTGCACTTGAACTCTCTTGTGACTTGGTTAACCACCAACAAAGAGTCTCTGTATACTCACACGCTTCTTGCTCCTAAGTCCTTCAAGGCGAGCAAACTAAGCAATAATGCTTCGTATTCAGCTCGGTTATTAGTGCAAGGAAAGTCGAGAAGGAAAGAGGCTTTTGTTTTAATGCCGTATAGGGACTTGATTACAAAGCCGGCCCCTGTGTACTTCTTTGTTCTTGACCCGTCGAACCATAGAGACCAAGGTTTCTTTGCTATCATCCCGAAGTCTACCGGGGTATCGACTGAGGTATTTTGACAAGGATGATCAGCTAAGAAATCGGCCAAGGCTTGACCTTTCACAGCTCGTTGAGGTACGAAGATGAGGTTGAACTCTATTAAGGCGAGAGCCCATTTACCTAGCATTCCCCTCATGATGGGCCCTGAGAGCATATACTTGATTACGTCAGCTTGTGCTACTACTTTCACCTAGGTCAGCAACAGGTAGTATCTAAGCTTTCTACAAGCAAAGAATAAGCTTAGGCATAACTTTTCAATGGACGAGTATCTTATCTTTGCATCTAGGAGCGACCGGCTTAAGTAATAAACCGCTTGCTCTTTTCCTTCTTCATTTTCTTGGGCTAAGAGGCACCCAATGGAGTCATTAGCAGCCGATATGTATAATAACAATGGCCGCTTGTGAGAAGGTAGAGTCACCACTGGGGGAGTAGTTAGATATTCCTTAAGCTCATCGAAAGCTTGTTGGTGCTTATCTTCCCATACGAAATCTCTCCCTTTTAAGCTAAGGAGATTCGAAAAACACCAAGTTCGGCCGGCAGTATTCGAAATGAACCTTCTCAAAAAGTTGATTTGTCCTAAGAAACGTTGTAGCTCCTTTTTAG
Organism: Hypericum perforatum; assembly: GCA_012979155.1. Taxonomy (NCBI): domain Eukaryota; kingdom Viridiplantae; phylum Streptophyta; class Magnoliopsida; order Malpighiales; family Hypericaceae; genus Hypericum; species Hypericum perforatum. The sequence continues at coordinate 8,443 of SOPF01020109.1, forward strand.
ATCGGGGAGGTTGTGCTTGTTGGATCGCCTTAACTTTATTCTCGTCTATTTTGATTCCCTTCTTGTGGACAAGGAACCCCAAGAAGTTACCCACCGAGACACCAAAAGCACATTTCAAAGAGTTCATCTTTAATTGATGCTTTCGCATTCTTTCAAATGACAACTTCAAATGGTCTAAGTATTCATAGTAGCTATGTGACTTAACTACAATATCATCTATATACACTTCCATAAATTGACCTATGAAATCTGGAAATATAAGATGCATCCCCTTCTGGTACGTAGCTCCAGCGTTCTTCAACCCGAACGGCATAATGACCCATTCAAATATGCCGATTGAGCCTGGGCAACGGAACGCCGTCTTGTGGATGTCTTCCTGAGCGAGGTAGATCTGGTTGTAGCCCGAATGTCCATCCATGAAGCTTAGAGCTTCATAACCAGCAGAGGCATCTATGAGCATATCTGCTATGGGCATTTGATATTCATCTTTAGGTGTTGCGGTATTGAGGTCTCTGAAGTCGATGCATACTCTAATCTTTCTATTCTTCTTGACAACTGGAACAATGTTAGAGAGCCATTCAACGTATGCGGCCATTCTAATGAAGCCGGCTCCTAAGAGTCTATCCACCTCTTGCTTTACCTTTTGTGCTACCTCAGGCATCATCCTCCTCATAGGTTGTTGATAAGACCGATAACTCGGCTTTATCGGGAGTTGGTGTTCTATGAGGGTCCTATCAAGACCTGGCATCTCATCATAATCCCAAGCAAAACAGTCTTGGTACTTAGTCAATAGTGAGACTAGGTCTTTCTCGAAGTCTGGAGGAAGCTGTTCGCTAATGAAGACGGGCTGGCCTCCTCTCTCTGAAGGTAAAAGTATTTTTTTTAGAGGATCCTTCACCTCTACCTTAGCATCATCGAGTTTATCCGGGGCTAGGTGAAGGTCGCTCATTTTTAGTCTTTCTAGGGGGTCTTGGCCGTCATCTTCGAAGATGAACTCGGCCGCTTCATGCTGAGACAAGGCGTAGACCTCCAACCGCCTTGCCAGCTATTCTCGTAGATTAGTCTCGAAAGGTAAGCCTAAGGGCTTGCCTTTCTGGAGTGACGTTCGCAAGTTGATTGGAGGAGGGAATCTCTCTCTCCACTGAACTTGCGTATCCGGCGATACTGCCGTCTATGCTGCTTCGAGCAACACTGCTTGGGACGATGGAAACGTCGTAAAAGGTTGCTTCAACGCAATTGGTAGCCGCTTTGAAGGGGTCTTCATCAGCCATCACTATCTCTACTTTGCCATCCGGTCTCCATTGTATTAAGAATTAATGAAGGGAGGATGGAATCACTTGTCCTGTGTGTATCCAATCCCTTCCTAGCAAAGCGTTGTACGAGGTCTTTGGCTCGATCACATAAAAGATTACTTTTCGAGTGACTGACCCTACAGTAATCTATGCTGTAAGGACTCCCAACGGACGAGTGGTCTTTCCTGCAAAATCGGTCATCATCATGTCCGTTGGTGCTAACTTCTCGTCCTCTTTGTTGAGCTTCTTCAAGAGGAAATAGGGCATTATATTGACGACAGCCCCATTGTCAACAAGTATCTTCTTGATCGGCTTGCCAAAAATGTGAGCTGAGATGTAGAGTGGCTTCAGGTGCTCACACATCTTCTGAGTTGGCCTAGGCAAGATGATATTCTCGCCTGGCTCTTCGACGTAGAGAATAGTGAGCGATTTATTCCCGATTTCTAGCTCGACCACACTCTCTTCTATCACATCTTCTTCGAAGTAGGTCACTTGTCCTACTTTAGGGTCGAAAGCGGCCGATAAGGTAAAGACCATATTGACCAAAAGATCTCGGTCATCTCTACTGAGGTCGTCATCACTCATGTCATCGCCTAAGTCCAATTTCTCTAAACCTTTCTCGGAGGTGTCTCCTAGGATCTCCATCAAGTCTTCATCTTTGAGGCTCTCAATCCAGCGGTATTCCTCGTCCTTGATGTCCGACTCAGATAGCCTATCATCCTCATCTCGAACTTTCTTGCCCTTTAGGGTCTGTGTCCCCTTTTCATGACTTGGCTCCTGGTCTTCACCACTAGAGGGCCAGCTCATCTTGTCATCTTGATCATCACGATGTACTAGACTACATGTCTTTAGGGAGGTTGTATCACTGCTCCCTTCATGACTGTTTTTGGCTGATTTTTGTCTTCTTTCTTCGTCGTGGCCAATTTTGGCCAATTTGCGCCTTAGTTCAAAACTCTTTTCTTCCGAGGTCTCGACCTCCACATTACTTGAACTTGAGATAACCTCTCTCTCGAGTGTAGGAGAGTTGGGAGATGTTTCTCTGTGGACTATAGGTATCCAAACCTTTCTTATTGGCCCTCTCCCTAGATTAGTCCTTGCACCTAGGATGACCTTGGTTTGATCTTTGGGCACTTGCTCGGATAGCCTAATTTCATCTTGCTGAGGCCTCTCTGGCTTGGTGGAGGGGAAGACAACTTCTTCTCTTGGATCAGCCCTTAGGCATTTGGCCTTGTGTGACTCAACTTTTGGTTGGCCGATGATAGGTAGGGTCAGAAGGGCTTCTTGCTCCTTGATTCATGCCTTCCTTTCTTCCAATAGCCTTTCTAGATCAAAAGTCACTTACTTTTCAGTTTGGATTTTTCTCTCAATACGGCGTTTCTGAATCCGAGTTAGTGCTTGGAGAGGTCCACGCGCATTCTCCACTTTGCCACTATCGTTAGAAGGACTCGCATCTAAATCCACCTTGATGTGGGGATGTGGACTTTGAACGCATCTTCATCCAACGATCTCACGGTAGTCTCTCTGGTGACTTCTTCCCAGCTTGGCCTCAATCTTGTCTTGTTCTCCGAAAAGGGTCCTTTGCACCCTCTTCCTCACAAGAGTCTCCCTGAGGTCTTCGTTGGGAGCTTGCCCTCCGAGTCTCCTGCTGAGTACATCCCTTAAGTCCCTTGGGGGAGTTGCTCTCCTAGGGGAGTTAGGCTAAAATTGCCCCCCAAAAGTAGTGTCTGAATGAGGAGCGGGTGTCTGAGGTATATCTTGACTTAAGGGCTCACCCTTTTCCGAACCTCTCTGAGAGTTTTGCCCCCCGAGTATCTCTTGCCTGCCCCTCTTTCCTAGGACCTCCCTTAGGTCCTCTATAGGTGGCTGATCTTGCTTACAGCTTAGTTTTGGGTCTCTCCTTAGGCCAATTGTGGCAATGCTTGCTAAGAAGGGGACCTCCGGTTGATCCTTAGCAAACTTCAACCGTCCATCCTTGATAGCTTATTGCACTTGATTACGAAAAACCACACAATTGGCGGTATTATATAATTTGCTTGCGTGCCACTTGCAAAACTTCATCGATTTGAGTTCTTTCTCATCAGGAATTTTGTGGCCTTTTGGTAGGATAATCTGACCATTCTTCAGTAAGTTATCAAAGATCTCGTCTGCTTTGGTTACATCGAAGGAGTATTCCTTCCCATTCTCTCCGAAATTCCTAGGCTAGCCACCTTGACGAACAAACTCATTAGGCACCGTCACCTTCTTCGGGATGAGACTTTCACACTCATATGGCTTTCCTTGGATGATTTCTGCTACCATCTCTTCGGCTATGTCCTCATCACCCCAACCTCGTCCATTATCGAGGTGATCAATTTCTAGTGTGGGGTCATAAGAATAGGTCCCCTTGGAGGAGGCAACCCTCATGTCCTTCTCATTGATAAGTTATTTAACCGTTATCGCTTTCTGCGTTAGGTCGGCTAGATCCCGGAACTTCTCAATTCCCAACCTATCTCTCAGATTGAAACAAAGCCCATGCACTGCTAACGACGCGAGTTCTGCTCTTATTATCAGCCGCTAGTCGCTCGAGCTGAGATAGTGATAGTTGGTTCTGGCCTATAGAATTGGTTATTGAACTTTTGTTCCATTTCTGCCCAATTCCTCACCGAGTTCGGTGGAAGGCTTATGTACCAAGTAAAGGCTATCCTGGTGAGAGTCATTGGGAATTGCCTCAGTAGTAATGCCTCTTCAGATGCTGTGTCTCCGCATTGTATGACAAATCTCGCCACATGCTCTATGGAAGATCGATTGTCTTCTCCCGAGAATTGGCTAAAATCTAGTATGCGGTACGTCCTCGGAAACTCCACCCTATCGAAGTGTTCTGGATAAGGCTTGGTGAATCTGGGGCATGGGGCGTGTCTGGTTTCTACACCCATATCCCTGAGAACTTCTGCCACCAGTGCCCTTTGCTGAACGTGCTCAGGCATGGGTCTGGCCTCGCGACCCATGATCAAATCTTGGGGTTCTCTTGGGGGTTGATCTCCAAAATCGTCTTCAGAAGGCGATGGAGGTCGAGGATCCCCTGTATAGGTCCCGAATACCAATTGCCTTTCGACTGGAGGATAGTCTTCTTCATCGCGGTCCAGCCTCCTTTGATTCCTGTTGTGAGGCCAAGTATGGTATACTGGCGCCCTTGTCTCAAAGGTTGGGTTAGTCCGAACATTGGACCCTCCTCTATTAGGCCTGTGAGTAGTAACTCTCTGATGAGTGGGAGCCGTATGGTACTGGCCTATATCCCTTGTGTTACTTCCTCCTGCTCCAGCACTCTCATACTATCCCAAGAAATCAGTCCCTTGAGTCCTCCTGTTGGAGGATGTTTGAAAGGATTGAAACCTTGTAGCAGTGGCTGGGGTGCCTCGGCCTATTCTAGGCCTTTCTTGAGTCAGATTGAAGGTAGGTGTTTCTTGATAGTATGTTTGCTCCGTCGGCTGCGAAGCATCTATTCCCTTCCCCCGACTCATGACTTCTGATATCCTATTTATGATGGTAGGAGCCACAGTACTGTTAAAGAAATCCACGGTATTGTCGTGGTGATCTCTAGCAGCTCGATATATTGACTGGTCTACGTACCTGTATACCTGGTCAATCATGTGAGTGAGTTGGCTGTGAGAGAGCTCGCTACCTGTTGCAATCTTCTCGAACCTTTCGTGAGTCTCATTGAAAGATCTCTTATTATCAGCCGCTAGTCGCTCGAGTTGAGTTGATGTAGACTTAGCTTCGATAGCAATGTCTTCCATTCTTCGCTCTAGTCAACTGGCCATGGCTTATAACACCTTCTACAATGTGTGCTCTTGATGGCCGGCTCTCTTGCGAAAGCCGTGTTGTCATTCCTACGGAGAGGGGTTGGCCTCCTTTTGGTAGCCGTGTCTTCATTCCTCCTAGGAAGAGTCGACCTCCTTGCGGGAGCCATTTCATCAGCGGATGTCCTTCCGGTACCAGGTAGGGTATTCGAAAGGTTCGGCTCTCTGATAGAGAGAGCCAGATTAGTCGTATTCTTCTCAACTAGGGATTGAGAAGAGGGTGATGAAGTCTCCTTGTTGTTCTTGCCCATCTTGATTAGATCGAGTTAAACCGCCTTCTCTAGACGTCCTCCTAGTCCCACCGAGTGTGCCAAAAACAATGTTGGGTGAAAAACGGTCATAAGAGTCAAGGTCGATCTCGTGACGGCTCTAGAGGCTCGCCCCAAGGTTGGCTTAACTATGCATAACTACGTGTGGCCGGAGCCGAACTACTTCTACCTAAACTATGCCTAGACTACGATAAAAGCCGGAGCTTGAGTTGATTTGTGTGTTTGATGATTGATTGATAGATCTCATTCTTCCTTCCTCGTCCGTCCTTTATATAGGCGCAAAACTCCGTCTTCTACTTGCACTCGGACTCCTTCAATGCCTATCCCGACAATGTTATCCTTATTCGCGCGGAGTACTTATCCTAAGTTTACTAGGATTTATCTTCCTAGGTTACTTCGGAATCCAAGTCGATTGCCTCTATCAGGAGACCAACCGCGTACGGTCTCTTGACACGGCTCCTCAAGTGAATGTGATTATCCGAAAATAACCTTCCAAAGTTTCTGGGTGTCATTAGGCAAAGGTTGTGATACTCTTTGCCTTCCGTGATTTTCAAGTGTCAACAGGCAAAGCTATGACACCCTTCGCATTTTGGGAGCTATAGGTGTCACCAGGTAAAGGCTAAAACACCCATTGCGTTTCGAAGCCTCGAGGTGGCGCTAGGTAAGGTGTTGACACCTTTCGCCTATCGGAACCTCTAGGTGACGCTAGGCGAAGTGTTAACACCCTTCGCTTTTCGGAAGCTCTAAGTGTCACCAGGCGCGGGCTATGATACCTTTTGCGTTCCAGAGCCTTAAAGTATCGCTAAGCAAGGTGGTGTTACTTTTTGCCTTTTGAAAGTCTTAAGTGTCTCTAGGCGAGGCCATAACAGCTTCCGCATTTTGAAAGCTTTAGGCGTCACTAGGCAAAGGCTAAGGCACTTCGCGTTTCGGAAGTTATAAGTGTCACTAGGCGAAGGCGACGACACTCCACTTTTCGGAAACTCTAGGTGTCACTAGGCGAAGGCTAGGACACTTCGCATTTCGGGAGCTTTAAGTGTCTCTAGGCAAAGGCCATGACACCTTTTGCTTTTCGGAAGCTCTAGGTGTCTCTAGGCAAAGGCCATAACACCTTTCGCTTTTCGGAAGCTCTAGGTGTCTCTAGGCGAAGGCCATGACACCTTCCGCTTTTCGGAAGTTCTAGGTGTCTCTAGGCGAAGGCCATAACACCTTCCACATTTCGGAAGCTTTAGGTGTCTCTAGGCGAAGGCCATAACACCTTC
>SOPF01020110.1:0-13247 GCA_012979155.1 Hypericum perforatum
GGAAACATCTAATTAAAATCTCAAACATCACAAGCTAAATAGAAATCGCGAACTGAAATTGTGTACAAATGCATAAAAATCCGTAGGAAATAATCAAGGGAAAATTACCCTCAGGCCCCTCGGGTTTGCGAAAATTCGTGTTTTAGCCCCCCTATTTTTTTAATTATCATTCAACCCTTAAATCTTGTCAAAAGTGTATAATTTAGCCCCTGTCGCCGGAATCCGGCGATTTCTCCGGCGAAATGGCACTAAGATTACTAAAATACCCTTTTCCTTTAAAAAGTAAAAAAATAAATTGAAATACAATAATAATTCGTATTGAGCTGAAATTTTTCATGATGCATCCTAAAAATATACATGATTTACGTAAAATAATTCAGAAATTTTGGAGACACAGAAGTATTTTTTTTTATTTTCTAACTTGCCAAAATGTTGTAAAATCATATAAAATAGAAAAATTGTCTAATTAGGCTGAAACTTGTCCTATGTGTTCTTAAGCATATTTAGTGAATTTAGGACCTAAAACTTGTTCTATGTGTCCTTTAGCATCTTTACTAAAGACTCCATCTTTAGTAAAAAAATAAATTAAAACTCTATATTTTTGGTATCTGTAGATTTTTTCACAATTGGCTCATGAGAATCCAGACTTTTTGATTCCTAAATTCATTAAGTATGCTAAAAGACACATGGGACACGTTTCAGCCCAATTAAACAAATTTTCTATTTTACATGATTTTACAAAATTTTGGCACGTTGGAAAATAAAAACAATACTTTTGTACCTCAAAAATTTCTGAAATATTTTACGTAAATCTTGTATAGTTTTAGAATGCTTCGTGAAAAATTTCAGCTCAATACGAATTATGATTGTGTTTCAATTTATTGTTTTACTTTTTAAAGGAAAATGATATTTTAGTAATCTTAGGTGCCATTTCGCCGGAGAAATCGTCGGATTCCGGCGACAGGGGCTAAATTATACACTTTTGACAAGATTCAAGGGTTGAATGATAATAAAAAAAAATAGGGGGACTAAAACACGAATTTTTGCAAACCCGAGGGGCCTAAGGGTAATTTTCCCAATAATCAAAATCAAAAGCTTCCTAAGGAAATGGAAAAGACTAATTAAAATCTCTGAAAATGCACAAAAATCCAAACAAAATAATCAAAATCAAAAGCTTCCTGAGGTAATGGAAACAGCGAATTAAAATCTCAAACATCACAAGCTAAATAGAAATGGCAAACTAAAATTGCATACAAATACACAAAAATCCAAAGAAAATAATCAAAATCAAAAGCTTCTTGAGGAAATGAAAACAGTAATTAAAATCTCAAACATCACAAACTAAATAGAAATCGTGAACTGAAATTGCATCCAAATGCACAAAAATTCAAAGAAAATAATCAAAATCAAAAGCTTCATGAAGAAATGGAAACGGCAAATTATAATCTCTAAAAATGCACAAAAATCCAAACGAAATAATCAAAATCAAAAGCTTCCTGAGGTAATAGAAACAACGAATTAAAATCTTGAACATCACAAGCTAAATAGAAATCACAAACTGAAATTGTATACAAATACACAAAAATCCAAAGGAAATAATCAAAATCAAAAGTTTCCTGAAGAAATGGAAACATTAATTAAAATCTCAAACATCACAAGCTAAATAGAAATCGCAAACTAAAATTTCATCCAAATGCACAAAAATCCAAAGGAAATAATCAAAATCAAAAGCTTCCTCAGGAAATGGAAACATCTAATTAAAATCTCAAACATCACAAGCTAAATAGAAATCACAAAATGAAATTGCGTACAAATGCACAAAAATCCGTAGGAAATAATCAAAATCAAAAAATCTCGAGGAAATGGAAACAGCGAATTAAAATCTCACACAAATAGACGAATCTTTGGATGCATAGAAAAGAATGAACGAGCTAAATTTACAAGGCAATGGAGATCGCGACCTAGATTCCGAAGTACGAAACTGTAGTCCATATACTTACTTGCCTTTGAAGTAACCGTTTAAGATGAAGGAGCAAGAAGAAACTGCTTCGGCTTCAGGATCAAAGAGTTGAAATTTTTCCTGCTGTTTTTTTATTTCAACTGTCGGTGGCTATTTATACAATTTGATTCTAGACACGTGTCCACTTTTTAAAAATGTGTTTTTTATGTAGGCACATTTGAAAGCCCATGATATAAGATACCCGAACAGAGTTTTAAAAAATGACTTGGAGGTCGATCCGGATTTTGGACCGACTCCGGGTCGGCTGGCCCAAGCGACCCAACCATCGATTGGGCCAAATTTTTTTCTTTTAATTTTTTGCAATATTTTGAATTATATATATGTATTTAGGTAAAAACTTTATGTAATAAATTAATTTTTATAAAATATACTATATAAAGTATTTATACAAATAGATAATCTCGAATAAAAAATAAAATTAATAATTTTTAAAATTTTCCAGGTGAATTGCCCCCGGTCCGACCGGAAACTAGGCAGTCCAATCAAAAATAAGGCGGTTCGCTCGGAGAGTGGTTTATTAACAAAAAACGGACCGCCCATGAGGCCGATAACACTCGATAGGAATCGAACCTACACATTGAGATCTTGATACCCATGGTCTACCAATTAAACTGAGACAATTTGAGATTTGTGATTGAAAAATTAATACAAAACCGAAAAATTTTGAACCCACGACCACAAGGGTAATTAACCATGCGTTCTTCCAAATAACAAATAACAAAAAGCTGGATCTTCGTAAAAACCGAAAACGTGAACCAACTGTTAAAAGGAAAGGAGCAAAGTAAATATCAGATGGCACTTGTTTGAGTTTGGAGTGGAACATGTGGTACGGATTAAAGGTATGGTAGAGAGGTGTCACGACCCAAATCCAGGCCGCCGACATGGCGCTGGATCACGCTCTCCAAACCAAAGAGCCGTGGTCCAACTAGCCTCATACATACACACATATCGAATCGCAGAAGCATAATTCAAATGCGGAAGCGTAAATTCATATATTACATATATGATACAAATATTCTCATACATAAAACTTACAATTATGCTTGCAAAATTCTAAAGTCATACAAATCCAGGATTTACAATATGTACAATGGAGCGACTCTACTAGATCACAAAAAAGAAATACCATCTGGAGACTTCGAGAAACCCGAGAAGTAGATGACGATTTCAAACATATAAAAAACAAAGACCCTCCAGATGTCACGATCCTTAACTTTCATCACCTGTGGAGGAGGGGGTAAGTACTTGGAAGTACTTAGTAGAGGATATTAAAACTAACCTATAATTAACTAACCAACCACATTCATTGACACAAATTCATGCATAGACAAATGTTCCAAATTAACATTTAGCACATCACAAGTAATTCGATCGTAAATAAAGACGAATTCATAATCATACACATAGGCACATTCCGATCCGAATAGGTATCGCGAACGCCATATCATATTCACATATCGTACACATAGACACGTTCTGATCCGAATAGGTATCGCAAACGCCAAAACATGGATGGACTTCGGATAGGTCTAGAATGTGTCACTCCTTCTCACAACACGAGGATACCATATCTTATAGCGCTTTCATAATCAAACTCCGCCGGCCATATCATAATCATAACAAATCCAATGTATCCTCAAAACATGTGCACATGTGCCAACATCCCCAGTTGGTCACGGGTAGACCTCATCATCTGCCATCACACAAAGTGACTCACACATATCACACATATTCATAATTTTCCAAAATATATTCTCATAATCCATAAGACACATTTTTGTCAAAACCATGCATAAACCAAAAATCATCAAGCGCACACAAATCAAAGACTCATATTCACAGTCCATCAAATCACCACATAATCACCATATCATGACAAAGCCACAAGTTTATAACAAACAATGTTAGCCAAAACAGAGGTTAGGGATAATATCGCCCTACCTTATTCCAAATTGTCCAAATGCTCCAAAAGTTTCCACACACCACTTCATGATCCACGTTGCTCAAATGCCAAAGTGCGATCAACTAAACAATAAGAGTAACCTCCTATCAAACATCATCCTCTCAACACAAGGAAAATGGCAAAAATCATACTTAAGTCCCTAATATCCAATTCCTTCACAAGTTCTCTAAATTATGCACAAGGGTCTTTAAATCCAACACCAAAGTCTCTAAAATCACATTTATATACCAAACCTCTAAAATATGCATAATAATCCTCCTATCTCATCATTAATGACTAGATCAACATCAACCCTCCTCATATCATCAACCAAACCTCAATATCCATATATGCTCTTCACTAAGGTTTTAACTTAAGGTTTTCCAAAATAATACACAAAAATCCTCCAATCACAACCTCAAAGCATAATTCACCATCTAAACTTATCACATCTTCCATTTAAACTCTCAAAACCTCAAGCTCCAAAAATTCATAAATCTCAAAAATTGCTCAATCATCACAAACTTACACCAACTTAAAGATCATCACAAGATCTATACTTATATTCAATAAACTTAAGACTAGAAATCACTTACCAAGCTTCAAATCAAAGGAAGACCCTTTCTCCTTCTTCTCCTCTCTTCTCCCATGTTTTCCCCTTCTCTCCCTCTCTCTCTCTCTGTTTTCAATGGATGAGCACAAGTGATTCCACTCACAAGCCTCTCTTAGATATTTTCATTGAAAACTTACCATAAATGGTAAGTTTACCAATCAACCTTTTTCTCTTTTGATCCTCAATCTTTCAAGTCATTCCTTAATACTCCTAAACCTCTACATAAGTTCTAACAAGTCCTCAAATCAACCCTTAAGCCATATTTGCCACATTTCTCATCATTTGGCAAAATCTTTCAATTCTTACGAATACGTACCTAAAACCGAACTCCAAAACTCTCCCATGATCTCACCAACTAAATCCTCAATTGTCAAAACTTAAATCATCAAAGTTGAACTCCTAGATGTTATGAACATCCTCGAATTAGAATCACTCAAATCGGAAGTCGTATGAGGAAGTTATGAATTTTCTAAGAAAAGTGTGCGCAGCCCGTAAAATCCTAGCGATCGCTAGAAAGGCTAGCGATCGCTTGTATCGGGCCTCTTATTTTACATAGCGATCGCTAGGAATGGTAGCGAGCGCTACAACCCAAAATAACAAAGTTGTAGATCTAAGTCTTATGGATCTACTCGACTTGGAATCCCTTGATTCAGAGTTCGTATGAGAGAGTTATGATTTTTCTACCAAAAGTTAACGAACTAAGCCTATCATTCCTAAACCGACCGTAATCTACTCAAAACTCTAAAACTCGACCTCAAATAATAAAACTCAACTTGGAAACATTCAAATCGGAGTTCACACGAAAAAGTTATACCTATTTCCCCAAAGGATGACGAATTCAACTAAACGGTTTTAAAACCGATCAAAACAAAATAACCAAAGGTCGGACCAAATGGTCGCAACCAAGACAATGTTTACGAGGGTCATAACAAGAGGAGAAGAATGAAGGGGTGTTTGCATGTCTGTTTGGGGGTGTGTGTGTGTGAGAGAGAGAGAGAGTGTGTGAGGAACTTAACTACCCAGGGAGGCCAAGAGTGTTTATATAGAAGGTAAAGGGTAAAAAATGGTCAAAACCATATTGTACTTTATATTTATCTGAGATATGTTATTGTACTTTATTAAATTATTCCAAGATAGCGTGCAAGACAGAGTTTCCACTATTTTTTATTAAATTATTTTCAATTGTCACCAGATATTCAAAATGAAACCAAATTACGCAGGAAGGTTAAAAATATTATTGGTAATGAAGAAAATTGAAAATTTGACTGTACTAAACAAAGTTATATATTCGAAACTCTTTCAAAAAATTTGCGGGCACATACTAACGAGATACTAGTTCAACCAATAATAAATTGGGATTTCCAATTTAACATATCTATAAAATATTGATAAAACTTAAAAGAGTCAGTCCCACAATAAGATTCTATGTACTTCATTCCGAATATTAAAGATAACAATAACAAGAGAAGAAATCATTGAACAATCTGATGAATGATGATAGATCTGCTGGGATCGCACAACACCAACGCGGGAACAAAGTCGCAGCAAAAGAACATGGACACAAGGATATAACGTGGTTCGGCCTAATGCCTACGTCCACGGCGAGAAAGGAGAACTTTTATTGATGGGAACCGAGTCACAAAGCCTTACATAAACCCTAGTAACATGTCCTTATATAGTAGACAATACTTGGGATACAAGAAAACCTATCTAGGTCGAACTAGGAGTCCAAAACGAGTCCCGAGCTGATTAGGAAGTTCTGCCGCAGAAACACCCAGCGTACGTTGGCTTCCCCAGCGTATGCTGGCCTTGCATTATGGACCCCCCAGCGTACGCTCACTTGCCCAGCATACGTTGGTCCTCCAACCTTTCTCGCCACAACGCAACAAGATCTGCATAAATTGCATGCCACCTCTGGCATGGTTGGCCTGTCCATACCCTTCCCTAAACACTTGCACACAACCTTGCAAAATTCTTCAATCTCCTCGACAATACCTTCATCTAAAACCTTCCTATCCATAATTCCCAATATGCTATTATTAAACATAGCTATAAGGAATTTGTCACCCAATCCAGTGTTTCCATTTACCATCAACACAAAAGGGTCATCACCAGTCAACAGTTCCACCATCAACACTCCAAAGCCATAGACGTCGCACTTCTCGGTGACTATTAGCGTCCCCTGGTGCTTGGGATCCCTATACCCCCGTAAGCGACTTGCCTGTAACCACGAAAGTTACCAAAAAAAATTACCGCAGTAAAATTCAATAGAAAAACAAAAATGCTGCAGGAAAAAGAATACTCGAGATAACATGTAATTCTACACAAACACCTACAAGGGACCTTCCTTGAGAGTACTCATCACCAAAAGCGCTGGGCACCGAGAACCCCAATTGAGAGCTTGGCGGCAAAATTCTCGTCCAGAAAAATGTTGGAGGATTTTCACGTCCAAGTGGACTATAGGCTTCCAAGTGCCATGGTCATGTAGGACAATGCTTGGGAGATCTCTACATCTATCCTGACGCGGTCCAGTCATGAGATGGCGGAGTAGTTGCCGTTGGAGATGAACTCGAAGACCAAGATGGGAACTTGAGTTTCGGGGCAACATCCATGAAGTGTCACGATGTGCTTGTGGTTGATCACTTGCTTTATTGCCACCTTCCCGGCCACAAGAGAACTAATTTTTTTCACTAGCCATATTTTACAGCAGTTTTTGCATTGGTGTTTTTTTCATAGCCATATTTCACTAGCCATACTTTGTTATATAGTTTTTATTAACGGAGATGACAGAGACAAAAAATATACATATACTACTAACCACAAAAAAGACCTTACAAAATCTAGACTTCTAAATATATTTTTTTCAAATTTTAAATTTACAAAAATTTGCGGACAATTTTTGGATTTATTCTTCTCATAATAAGATTTTTTATATTTCCTTATAAGTGAAGACTGATTATCATTCTTGAAAAATAAGGCAAGGTCCATGTGATTCTATCCGCTAAAAGTTGTAAAACATAATTCTCCGTACCATTTTGTATATAAAAAAAACCCAGTAAAGAAATAGCAAGTAATGTATACATCTAATACCAAGTATGCCGCACCCGTGGCCTTGTAACCTAGTGGTATTGGGAGGTGTTGAGTTGGTAGAGGTCCAAGGTTCAAACTTTGGCTTAAACATATGTTGTAATAGAATAGAATTAGAATAGGATCTAAAAAAAAAATACGAGGTATGTCAACTACTAATAAAAAGGAATACAAAGTAATGTTGGCTCGATGATCAAAGAATGCATAGTGAAACGAATCTAATTAGATAGGCAATACACAAATGGTAACACAAAATCGTAAATAATGTACCTAGTTCAAGAAAAAGTGAACCAGCCAACTAAGCTCACGAAGGCCGAGATGATAGTCGTCGGCAACGAATGTTTTTACGGCGATGGTCCGGCCATCAACGTGTCTCTTGAAAACGGTGGCCACTTTACAGCCGAGGGTCATCCGAATCGTAGTTTCCAGTGGCCTTCGTGATGTCCTCGGCCGAGAATATCTTGCAAGGCTCACAACCAAGGCCCTTGCCCCGGAAAAGCGACACTTGCTTTTCAAGTAACAGCACTCCGTTTCTGATGAAGTACTTTTCTTGGGCACGAGAATTGGGATGGTCATCCTTTGATTTCTTCCTGTTTCTTATCATCATCTTCCTTATAAGACTTCCCATTTCTCTACTTTGTTTTAGGTTATTGGAATGGGTGGCTCTTATCTGAAGAAGATCCCATATCGTTGGTCCACCACGTCAATTCTCTTTTTTCCAACCTAATTTTTAAAAAAGGTACGCCACATATTTGATTTTGTATGTGGGACTTTTTTCATTTGTTGACCAATTGACTTGGACTTCAAGCTATTTTTTTCATGATATTCAAATGGATTTGGGATTTGGTTTTTACTTAGTCGTGGTTTGTTTAAGTAATTTTAACTTGTGCCTGTCACAGCGCAGACCAAGACAGATAAGTGTTTTCTTCTTTGTCCACTTATTTTTTCCAACGCTATAACATAAAAACAATTTGTTTATGTATTGTTATTGTAAGAATCGTAAAAATTAATTTAAACAATAGTACAAGATCAAGTGATCAAATAGTAATTAGCCAAATTAGGGTTAGACTTTATCTATATAAGGAAAGCTAGAAAAGAAAAACCCTAGGGGATGAAGGAAAGAAAGAAAATTCGTAGGTCCCAAAAGTAGGTATCATTATTTATAGAATCCGACGGTGGAATGTTATCAGATTGACACGAAACTTTGGGGTTCTTTTCCTAATACCATGGGCAAGATTCTGGACAGTGGAGATGTCGTTTAAAGATGTCTAAGGCTTTCTGCACAAATTAACTTGGACAACTACGAATTTGAATAAAAGAGAAAGGTAAGTCGGTTTCCTTCGTAGGTTTTGTTCTAAATTTTTGATCTCTACACTTTGTTCCGTATTTTGACTGAGCATTAGATTGTGATAACTTGATATAATTGTTAGTTCTTGTATGAATTGGAAATACGAATCTGTGAAGTTCTTGTTCTCTGATTGGGCGTTAGAAATTTTATCGTCGTGGTATATATAAACTGCCAAAGCCTAGCTCCTGCATATAAATAAGCTGCCATCATAAACCTAACTCTGTGATTTCATGCGATTAATATCTATAAGCCTAGCTACATTGATTTCTTGCGACTATTATTATATATATATAAATAAAACCGTGAACATAAACCTCCGATTATTACTATTAGTACTAA
The DNA here is from genome assembly GCA_012979155.1 of Hypericum perforatum. Lineage (NCBI taxonomy): Eukaryota > Viridiplantae > Streptophyta > Magnoliopsida > Malpighiales > Hypericaceae > Hypericum > Hypericum perforatum. The sequence continues at coordinate 9,350 of SOPF01020110.1, forward strand.
ATGTGAACATAAAAGCCAGCGATTGTTATTATTCTATATGTAACTGTAAACATATGCCTGCGATTGCTATTATATATATATATATAATTATGATCGTAAACTTATTTGGACTGCTGCAATTATTTTGTTTACATTTTTAATTGAGGCCAAAGCTTTGGGTGATTAAATGATTTGGTGTTGATGATCTAGTTCAATAATTTTGTTTGAAAATCTGTAATGTGTTCTGTTCTGAAAATTGATTTGACTGGCTTAGTTGGTGTTGGAATTAATTGTACGCATCTGTGACTGCGAAGGGGTTAAATACTGTCTGTGACCCGCGAGAGCATTTTGAATGATCTGTATTCCACGTAGAGGGTATATCCTGTCTGTGACCCGTGGAATCATGTCATGAATTAGTTGGAACTTGTCAGAATTATTTGTACGCATATGTGACCGCGGAGAGGTTAAATACCATCTGTGACCCGCGAGAGCGTTCTGAATGATCTGTATTCCGCGGAGAGGGTATATCCAATCTGTGACCCGTGGAATCCTGTCATGAATTAGGTGGAACTTGTCAGAATTATTTATATGCATCTGTGACCGCGGAAGGGTTAAATATCGTCTGTGACCCGCGAGTGCATCCCGAATGATCTGTATTCCGTAGAGAGGGTAAATACTGTATGTGACCTGCGAGGGTGTTCTGAATGAGTTATACTCTACAGAGGGGGTATATCCTATCTGTGACCCGCAAAATCCCAATATGAATTGGGTGGGACTCTGGAGTGTCCGTTAATTGTTAAGTCTTTTGTTTAGCCATTGTTTAGTATGATTGTATTGTGATCATTGTTGTGATTGTTATTGTGTATGATATAAATGCGAAGATGTGTTTTTACTGCGATTGCTATTGGTTGAAAGGTGCGGTAGAGCTCTGTAATCATGATTGTTATTGTGGAATGCTAAGAATGCTATGCTGTATTGTGAAATGATTGAGAAGTGTTGTAGCGTTGTGGGCTAAGTTGGTTGGATAAGTAACTACTGTTTAGTTTTGATAAACTCGACCATGGACATGTGTTTATGATTCTGTTACTATGCAATGTTGTACATGCTCAGATTTGTCAAATTTAAATTAATGATATCTCTTATGCATGTGATTTTGATTGTAGAGTCTCATTGCATATGATTTGATAGATAGAATTATTTGATGCATGTGATATTATTTGATGCATGTAATGTGTGTTTTTACCGATTTACTGAGATGCGTATCCTCATTAATGTGCGCCGCTGTCTGAGATAATTCAGGGGCTAGTTGCGAATGAGGGCTAAAGGCAAGGACATGCATCCTTACACATTTAGTATTTGTGAGATACGATTGTAACTTAAGAACTTAAATGGCCTTACATAGATTTTTACTCTATGGCGTTGACATGCCTAACATTCGGGGCGTGACAGTTATATTAGTAAAATACCCTTTGTTTCCTAACCCTAAAACAATATTGTTAGGCTCATGGTATATTATGAATATGTATATTGTCCATGCTGTCTCAAAATATTTTTACTATAATTTTTAAAATTAATTAACAGGTGTCATTTCCACATGTAGACACGTTCAGTTAATATTATGTTTGTTTACGCCTATTTTTCTAAAGAAAAAAATTAAAATTCACTCATCATAAATTCAGTATGCAATTAAAAAATGATTACTCGTATTATTGTAGTGAAAAATATTTCAGACTGCGACAGAAGCCATAAAAGAAAAATAGTCATAATCAAACGTGTATAAATACGTCACAACAGCTTAAGCTATACGCCGTGATTCAATTCAAGATTAATTTTTTTATTAAAGTGGAATAAATAATTTAGAATGAATTCCTTATAATCTACGATAAAATATCAGTTTTTAAAATTATAACTATTGGTTGTAGTAAAATTTTCCGGATCTAATAGTTGTACCGCCGCTTGCGCCAAATTAGCAAGCTCGCCACGTGTCATCACTGTAACATGCATCACCCTCCACGTGTCCTCCTCTCTCGGACACTTCACCAAGCTCCCTGCTACTGATCAACGAACCGAGTGCATGTCCAACAAACAAACAAGGAAGAAGAAGAAGAAGAAGAAGAAGAAGAAGAAGAAGAAGAAGAAGAAGAAGAAGAAGCGAACGAGGCGTTAAAATGGGAGGCGATGTTGTGTCTGAAGCGTTGGAGAGTAACCTTGCTCACGAACACGCCCGACTGGTCATCCCAATAACGTTGTTCGTGGCGATTCTGTGCCTGTGTCTGGTGATCGGTCACCTACTCGAGGAGAACCGCTGGGTCAACGAGTCCATCACCGCCATTATAATCGTACGATTCTCGCATTTTCTCTTTTACCTTTGCGTGACGTTTTGGAGGTTGAGCGTGGTTTTACTCTGTTTTGTATCTTGGTTTGGAGAGAATTTGATGGAAAGTGGAATAGTAGAATAATTAGTCTCATGGACGCATCAGCCAGTCTCGAGTTCGAGTCCTGTGAGTGAAATAGGAGGCGCTCGCAGAGTTTGAATCTAAGAGATCGCTGATTAGTTTGTTTCGTGTGTATAATATTTGATGATAAGAGTATTATCTCTACGTGTTCTTTTTTTTTATTCGGCAGGCATACTTGAATTTGCAGTGTCGAGTGTCTGGAAAATTAGGGAATTCAAAACATGCGTCATCTTTTCTTAAGGCTGCAACAACTACCCTTCTTCATAATATCAATCAGTCTGAGATATCATCTTATATTCATCATATAAACAGCTATCTTGGGGACGACTCATTTTTGAAGCAGTTTCTTCCCATGGATCCATCCTCCCTCCCCTAGTGACCTATTCAACCTTATCAGAGACGGCGTTCTGCTTTGGTACTCAAGCAGGGTTGCTCGCCTTGCTCAGCTCTTTAGTGTTTTCTTTCGAACCTTGGTTGTTTGGTTGTGGTGTGTTAATCTTGTTGTTGCATTTGTGTAGTAAGCTTATCAATGTTGCTGTTCCTGGGACAATAGACAAAAGAGCCATCAACACGAAATGGGTTCTCAATCCTTGGGAGAGGAATGAAAATCATACACTTTCCAAGTCTATTGGTTGCACAGTGGTGAACATTTGTGAAGAAGACCTGGTGGCAGGTAGAGTAACTCTTTAGTTTAGTTAATTCAGCAAGTTGTATGTGGTTGACGTGTACAATCTGTACTTGAAGAATACCCTTCTGCTTGTTAATGTGCAGCCTCATATGGTTCTTGGGTTGATCTCTCAAATTATTAAGGTGAGCGATGTGTCTGTTTTGTATAATGATTGGTTTTAGACATCCGCAAGGCTTATTATCATGTTTTAAATATAAATAATATGCAACACAAGTGGAATACCTGCCCTGTTTAGGCCTTAATTAGTGAGAGAAAGCCGAATTTTTATTTCATCATTCACTAACTTTGATTGTTCGGGCTTTTCAGATTCAACTACTGGCTGATCTTAACCTTAGAAAGACTCCTCAGCTCATTGAATTGGTTGAAGACAACAGTACAGTAAGAATGGTTGTGATTGATGTTGTCTTTTTCCTGACGTTTGATATTACCAAAGAGATTGTCTTATTATTAACCATGTAATCATGTTTGTGAGTTTTTATTATTTTTCACCAATGATGAGGTTAAATATTGTGGTATAACATGTAATGAGTTATGAGAAAAAAAATTAAATGATTTTTATCATTATCATTTCAAATGTCATTATGTACAGATCAAAAGTTCCACGATGTTACAGTCATCAATTAGCAGATCCATTGGAAAATACTGGTCCGAACTTGTTAATGATATTAGCAATTATGTTATGGAGAAGCTATCCACAGGATTCGTTGATATTGGTTGGTCTGAATTACCACGCGATGCACTAATTTCAATTGCGGAGAAGTTATCGTGTGTAAGT
>SOPF01020111.1:0-23259 GCA_012979155.1 Hypericum perforatum
GCCACTCCAATGTGCTTGCCAGAGAGGATTGAGCTGTCTTGGATCAACAAAATTGGCTGCAAGTTGATCAATTTGAGGTTGCAAGTGGTTTGCTTTCGGTTTACAGCTTTTCTTGACTTCTGCAGCATGTGTAGCGACTGCTACACTTTGTAGCGACCGCTATAGATCGAAAATCGGGGGTGTAGCGACCGCTATAAAATGTAGCGACCGCTATAGAAAATCGGGGAAAATTGGCCGCTCAAAACTAGCGAGCGCTACAAAATGTAGCGACTGCTACACCTGGGTTTTCAACTTTTCCTTCCTTTTCGAACGATTGGTCGCCTACTCCGATTCCTACAAAAACATGAATATTATTGACAATGATCCGAACTCTTGAATAACATGAAAACACGACCATGACTAAAATAGATATGTATGATCCTATACAAAATATGCCTAAATGACATACAAAACATGATCGAAAAGATGTACGTTTGCACGTACATCAAATTGAACTATCTCTGATCTTTTCATTCCATCAAAAGTAATGTAGGCAATCTTTGGTTTTAAAGATTGAATGGTGGATGTAATGAGCCTTCTTGTTGTGAAGTGATGAAGAACGGTGCTCGATACGTACGCAAATCCTTAAGCCCTCGGACTTTGATGTTCGATGGTAGTGGATGTTGATCGATGACTACTTCCTTAACCTTCTTCCCCTTTGTAGTCCTTGTTGCCATACCAAATTGATGCAATTAATTTTTGGCAAAATTAGGGTTCTAAGTTAAAATTGGGGGATTTGTGTTTGGGAAAAAATTGGTGAGTGTTCTTGGATTTGGGAAGTAGAAAGAGAAAATATATTGAGGTTGTAGTGGATATATGAAAAAAATTTGCTTGATTTGAAGGATTGAAATGATTGTGAAATTAGGATTTGGAGAGGGAAGTGCAGAGAAATTGAGTAATATGGAGGAAAAGAAGGAAATGGGAGATGGTGGCTATGGTTGTGTTTGGGAGAGAGTGAGGGGGAGTTTATTTTTTTATTATATGTTTTATTCTGAAAGAAAAGAAAAAAAAATAAAAATTGAAAAAAATTAAAAATTAAAAAATTAACAAGCACAAATGTGAGAAACCACGGTAGTGGTTTTTAAACCCCACGCTGGTGGCTTCTTTTTTTTCGAATTTGTTTTTTTAAGATATAAGAGAAAAAAATTAAATTAAATTAAAATGGCAACAAACGTGAGAAACCACGGTGGTGGTTTTAAACCCCACGCTCGTGGCCCTTTTTTGATTTTTTATTTTCTAGAACTAGTACTTCTAAATACTATAAGATAAACTACAAATTTAAAATTAAAGAGAAATATTAATACATTATAGACATAGACATAATATAAACTATATAAAACATGGTAAGTTAAAGTCGTAAGCGTGACTTTATCTCCCTCGTTCATGCATTGGATGATGAAGTCATGAATTTCACCTCCGGATTTCATTCAACATCTCCACCAAGATATATCTTACACCTGGCAGACCTGTTACGGCAAGTCGATCTTCAAACAACACATACTGTCTCAGTCAATCCCAAAATGCTTGCCTAGTGTTACGAACTTCCCTGAGCTTCTTCTCTTGAGCTCAGGCTCCACTCCCAACAACTTAAAAACATGAAAACTCACAAGTACAACAAGAACTAAAAGTACACAAATTAAAAACATGCTAATTTTTTTTTGCTTTTATGTACGCTGCATTCCTGGAAAGCTTGAAAACCAGACGCCCCATTCTCATGGGTCACAAATGTAACTTTGACTTTCACAATTCACACAACTCATGAATGGCGTACCATGAAGAACTACCTTTTCTTACAACCTTTTCAGCTTTAAGCTTAATAGGGTCATCCCCTAGCAATATAGTACACACATTTTGTGAGTTCGTGCAATTGATAACTTTAGGATGGGTTGCTTCCGAACAAGCGCTTGTTTTAAGCACAACAATCATATAGAAGTAACTTCTTATCCCTCATCAATCACAAAAATGTAGTCAAGTGCCAATCAACCAAAGGGTCAATAACACTCATATTTAGCATGGGATTGAGAGGTATTTTAACCTCACCCAAAACTAACCAATCCCAACCAAGAGTAGGAGGTTGTTCAAAATTATGATCGGATATTTTACATTTTCTTACCATATACAAGATTAAAAGTTTAGCAAACCTTCTTGGATCTTGAAGTCGAGGTGGAATATTGTGGTGGATGACACTAGACTCTTCCTTAGGTATGGCTTCTTCTTTTTCCTTAAAATCTTCAATATTCGCCAAATCTTTGGTTGAGCCAGATTTATGCACAAGGAAATTAGCACTAGTAATAGGCTCGTCACCCTCTTTTTTATTGTTCTCTTCAACCTCAATCTCTTCTTTCCCTTCCTCCTTTGCCTCTTTCTTTTCATCCTCTTTTGGAAGTGTGTTGGTGTGAATAAATAAGCTCATTGGGGTTTTGACGTAGGGCGTCTAACCCATTGCACGTGTGCATGGTGATGCAAGCATCAGAATAAAGGTGGCAAGAGTTGATCACGTGCATGGGGTGCATGGTTGCATTTATTTCGTTGTCTTTAGTTTCCTTTGCTGTTTGGAACTGTCCGAATGCTTGTATTAAACTCAGAATCAATGTAATAGGTAGGGAAGCTAATAAGGCAATGACATAATGCCAATTAAAGGAGGTTAAAGTGGCTGGAAGGAAAGATGAGAAGCTGAACAATTGCTTCTTTAATCTCTCCTAAAAATCCGCCTCCTTTATAAGTTGTCCGAATTTGGGAATAAAGGCAAGCATTGAATAATTTCCAACAGATTGAAAATCTAACCTGATTCGGAAATTGTGATTTCCGTGTGTGTGTACAAGTTTGGTAAGCCCTAGCTGGCCGTTCAATTCAAACGAAATCCCTTACCTTGCATCCCGTGAGTGTGCTAGTTAAGGTTCTATCCTTTGTGTCCGGAATTCTAAGCAAGATTCTGTCCGAATTTTGTAAACCAAATTCGTGGCTACTTTGGCTACGTCAAGTGGTATCAGAGCCCTGTGCCGATCCGATCAGCCTTCATCACAAGGTTTGATCTACTCAAATCATGTATTGAATTCTATCCAAAAAGAAAGAAATTCGTTTTTTGGTCTTTGTGGTTTTGGAGAAGAGAATTGAGAGCTGATTTGATTCTGGAACTTGTAGAAAACGTGCAATCTGATTTTATGATGATGCTCTACGAAGGAAGTGCACATGATGTCCAAGCAAGACTTACCATCATCAACTCGGGACGAGTTGATTTTCTTAAGGAAGGGAGGATGACGTAGGACGTTATACAAAAGCATGAAGAAACATGGTCCACCCTTGCACAAGTTAATGATCAGTCCGCATATTGTCCATTTTCGTGAAATTGGAGGTCCATTATTGCATAATTTCGTCCAACAGCCTTTACCATAATACATTTACTTGTAACCTCCATTCTGAGTTAATTAAGTTAGTTAATTTCGTGGTTAAGTAAGAAATAAATGCCATTGTATTCAGATTCCTTGAATTCTGGAATTCTGAAAGGCTTAGCACTTAATGCACTCTTTAATTTCGTTTTTCCACTTCCTTTTTAAAGGAATATGATATGTAACAGATTTGGAAGATTTATGATATTGAAAAATAATTTAGATTGAATTAGGCTTGTTGCCATTTATCTTTGGGTGGATTCCCATTATCTACTTGGTGGATTCCAAGTGCTTAATTTGGTGGATTCCGAATTATTTATTACATTGCCCTAGTTGGCCGCTTGTGGACTCAAGCAAACCTCAATCACTCTACGGGAGTAAGTGATTGTTGTAATTTATCCTTTTAGTTATGAATTGATACAAAAGTGTATAACCAGGCTTGTTCTTATTTAATCAATTGAACTTAATCTCAATCTGAGTTCGTTTAATCAAGTTGGACCTTGCATGTTCAGCAAAGACAGTGGGACATTGCACTTCCCGTAGCTAAATTCGCCTACAATGGGGCCGTGCATCGCTCCACTGGTCACTCACCCTTCTCCCTTGTCTACACCAAAGTGCCAAACCATTTGGTGGATTTATCAACCATAGCGCGCCCTCCCAAGGCCAACATGTCCGCATTTACGTTTGCTGAACATGCGCAAGGTGTAATTGAAGATGTGAAGGCAAGACTTGAATCCACTTATGCTAAAGAGAAAGAACGAGTTGATGCCCATAGAAAAGTGCAAGTGTTTATGCCCGGGGAGCAAGTGATGGTCCGTTTCCGAAAGGAAAGAATGCCTGCCAACATGGGAGGAAAGTTGGCGCCATCCAAGTATGGCCCATACAAGATTTTGAGGAGGATCAGCGACAATGCATACATTGTTGACTTACCGGAGGAGTTGGGGGTGTCAAAAATCTTCAACGTAGCTGACCTTACTTCTTACATTGAAGCCTTCCCCTTGCCCTCAAAGTTAGCTGCTTGGGACAAGCATAATCTCAAGAAGGGGAGGATGACGTAGGGCATCTAACCCATTGCACGTGTGCATGGTGATGCAAGCATCAGAATAAAGGTGGCAAGAGTTGATCACGTGCATGGGGTGCATGGTTGCATTTATTTCATTGTCTTTAGTTTCCTTTGCTATTTGGAACTGTCTGAATGCTTGTATTAAACTCAGAATCAATGTAATAGGTAGGGAAGCTAATAAGGCAATGACATAATGCCAATTAAAGGAGGTTAAAGTGGCTGGAAGGAAAGATGGGAAGCTGAACAATTGCTCCTTTAATCTCTCCTAAAAATCCGCCTCCTTTATAAGCTGTCCGAATTTGGGAATAAAAGCAAGCATTGAATAATTTCCAACAGATTGAAAATCTGACCTAATTCAAAAATTGTGATTTCCGTGTGTGTGTACAAGTTTGGTAAGCCCTAGCTGGCCGTTCAATTCAAACGAACTCCCTTACCTTGCATCACGTAAGTGTGCTAGTTAAGGTTCTATCCTTTGTGTCCGGAATTCTAAGCAAGATTCTGTCCGAATTTTGTAAACCAAATTCGTGGCTACTTTGACTACGTCAGGTTTCTTGGTACCAGTCTTTGGTTTGAAAATCCCATAAATGACCCTTATTCTCAAGACCATTTGCTTATTGTCATCCTCCACTTGTACTTCATTATCTTCCCATAAATGATGGATTGGGTCGGATAGTTTAACGAAGATGGCATCTTTTGTATGTGCACTTATGCAAATATCATCAGAATGCACTTGCATTCTCTCAAAAGTTTGACTTGGAGCATACAACTTCTTAAACTCTTTAAGTATATGATCACCATTTTCCAACATCGTGTCCATCCTTGCTTCCATTGAGTCCAATCTATCTTCAAGGGAATTGGACCGTAGAGGTTTTACTTCTCTTTACACCATGAGGAATAAGGATTTCCACTCCATGTTGGAAGGCAAATTGTTTCATGTCGCCCCTTAACGTAATCAAAATTCTCATAATATGAGGGTGCTCCATGATGGGTGTTGTACACTTCACATTGACTTAGTTCATGTCCCAAACATCCACACCACATACAAGTCCAAAGCTGAGTTTGTATGAGATTGAGTTTCTTTTGATTTGCTTCCACCTGTTTACGTATGTCCTCCACTTCATCATCAAAAATGAACCTTGAATTCCATTGTACCTACGGTAACCAAAGGAATCCATCTCAATAACCACAACAAAAATAAATATACACAAGAAACAAAATAAAATCACACAAAACAAAAACAACAAAGAATGAAAATAAAAATGTCCTAATCCCAATTTGCTAACCTACTCGAATGTCAAAAGCCTAGTTCCCCAGCAACGGCACCAATTGACGAGGGTCTTTTTATAACACCCGTTGCAATAAAGTGAAGTAGAGTGTCGAACCACGAGGAACTAGATTTAGGCCACCCTTTTGGTTAGCTCGCTAGTTTAGGACAAAATAAATGAGAAAGTTTTACTAATTCTAAACACCCAAATGATTACTTGAAATAAAACATGCAAATGATTACTTGAAATAACACTACTATTAAATAATACAAATAAAATAAGAGTGGGCTAGGTACCAATGACAATCTAATTAACCAAATGAGTCAAGGGATTTATTAAGTTCGTGTTATGATTCGGATGTATCTAAGGCAACAAATCCACGCTTTCGCAATGAACAGTCTAAATTGATTCTTAAGAAGGCTTAGGTGAACTAAATGTGCTCTCGCTACTAAATAGTCACCTAATCTCACTAACTACCAATTATAATTACCACCCTTAGGACAACCAATTACCTTATGAGATCTCTCATCAAAAGGAAACTAATCAACTAGTCAATAGATCCAATAATCCTAACCCTTCTCGGCGATTAGCATCAAATATAATCATAGTCTAGGTGATAAATCAAAACCAAGCATTAAGCTCATTAACTATAACACAATCGTAAGTATTTTAACCCCCTAAATCATTAGCTAATTAGATGTCATCAAGGCACCACACCCACACAAAAAGAACTGTTCACAAAAATCAACAAACAAACTTAAAATATTCATTAAACTAAGCAAGAAAAGCATGAATAAAAGAGTAAGGGAAAGCTCAATAAGATCTTCAAGCTTCCCCAAATCCTTCTTTTTGTTCTTCAAGTTCTTACAAAGTTCTATATAAGGTTAGCTAAAAAATATCTTCCAAAGTATCAAAAGTGAAAAGTGAGTAGAGAGTTTTTCCAAAATATCCTAAGTTAACTTCTAAGAGAAGCTAAACAAAGGCTTGATACATGATTTTTCCCTCCAAAATGGCTCATCCATGAAATTACAAGGAAAGCCCATAATGGGCCCAAAATAAGTCTTCAAATTCGGCCCACTCGGAGGAATTTTCGCCAAAATTGGACCCCAACTTTGAACTCGATATTTGGCCCTCTTAGACTCAGAATTTGACGAAGTCCATTAGAAATGAAGTTGTAGCCATGGATGTCTTCTTTCCATAGCCATCTCACTCGCTCCCATTAGACTTTGGATGAGAACGTTACCGCCTTTTGAGTCACAAGAGGTCTATCTCATCCACATCTTTGAGGCCCCGATTTCACGTCCTTCCTCCAGACAACTATGGTCGCACATAATGATCTGCAAAGGCGTCTAGATCCTCCATTTAGCACACCAAACTTCCTAAAACAATGAAGACTTAATAAAAAGCAAAAGACATCACGAGAATAGTCAATGCACAAAATATGAAGAATAACCATGCATATAGAACCAAGAACACTAGAAACAAAGACCAAATGACTCTAAAAACATACACAAAAGATGAGTGTTTTCACACTCATCATAAGTCAAGCTTAGATAACACATGTGCTCTACGCAGTTCATCTAACAAGTCATCAATAATAGGAATAAGATACCTGTTCTTAATGGTTTGATTGTTTAATTGCCTATAATCGATACACATTCTCCAACTCCCATCTTTCTTTTTGACCAACAACACAGGCAAAGCAAAAGGACTATCACTTTCTTGTATAAAACTTGCCTTCAATAATTCTTCCATTTGCTTCTTTATCTCTACCTTCTGGAAGTGAGGATATCTATAAGGTCGAATAGAAATAGCTGATGTACTAGGTAACAAAGGAATTCCATGATCCTGGTTCCTTTTAGGAGGCAATGTTGTAGGCTCTTGAAACAAGGTCTGATATGATTGTAGTAGTCTTTTAACTAGGTTTGAAATGTTGAACCAAATGCTGTACCGAAATCTTCTTTGATTTCTAGCTTTCTTGCCTCGACAATGGCTAAGTCATCCTCGATAAACTAGAAATCAGAGATAATTAACAACTCTTCCACTTGTTGCTTGTACAGATCCTGATTCAAAGTGAGAACTGATAAACAACTCAATTCTGACTCTGATTTGTTATCTAAATAACCCCAGAGAATAATATGTTGCCCTTTGTTTTGGATTGTTACTTTAGCTCGAACAAAGTCAAACAAAACTAGATTGCACTCCTACATCCAATCTATTCCAAGAACCATACCGTATGTTCCCAAGTCCAAAATCCTAATGTCAAAGGAAAAACCACTATCACTCACCTCCCACTTGACATTTCCACATACTCGATTACAAGACACTTTAGCTCCATTAGCTAAAGAGATAGTTAAGCCAGGTGATGCAAGTGTGAACACATGTCTAATTAGTGTTATTTGGGTATCTACTAGTCATATTTTGAGGATATCCATGTCGTGTTTTGTGCGTCTTTGAGTTATTTTGTCGTGTTGTGTCAAGAAGTGAGAAATTTATCAGTTTTGTGTGTTTTGTAGGTATTTGGAGAGAATGGCAAACTGGACAAGAATCAATGAGATTGCAAAAAGATTTAACGAAGAACAGAGAGTTGTTGCAGGTGACTCAGTAACCGTTGGACCCCCAACAACCACTAGCGGGGTACAGTAGTAGTTGTAGTTAGAAATTGAACTAGGCGCAAAGCTAATTTAGCTAGGGACGGTTGTTACCAAACTAATTAACTAGGAATAAATAAGGCTAACTTATACATACCAAGGTTTTGAGTATAATCGTTAGAAGTAGGAACATCTATTCTTAATGCTATTGTCTTCTATATTAGAAACCGGTTGATATTCTGTTTGTTAGGTGATAAACAACTAGTTAGACAGTCTTTTGGCTAGTTGATTATAGGATGTTAGTGGTATCTTTGCGGTCGCGGGAGATTTACCCCTATTTGTTAGATGAATTAGAGTATCTTTAGTGATCCAATGATTGACCACGTGGTATTCCAACTTTGAATCTATCGATTATGTCTCATTGTTTTGCATATATTTGTTTTCCTTTTCGTAGTTTAGTTTTTCTTTTAAAACATTCACAAATTTCCCCCATTTTACTTTCTTGTTTTAATAGTTAGGTTAATTAAATATTCGTTCCTCCTTGGATCCGACACAGTATTTCCACGTACGTACTACAAACTAATGAGCCATGAATATCAGTTTATTTTGAAGAGTTTCGACGCGCTCATCAATACATAAGTTTTGTCAATCACATAAAATTATATATTTGTTCTTAAATACATTTAAACCATATCGATTGAATTTTTTAATATAAATAATTTATAAAATTATTAAAAAGTTCAATACAATACAAAGCTGCAAAATGGTATACATATTTTTTTAAAATTTTAAAAAATTCCATAAACTAAAAAAGAAAATTTTTGAAGAAATTAAATAAAATCACGTGAAAAAAAACCACGCGGACAAACCAGGATGAGCCAAGCGGGAAAAGTGCCAGAATGGCATAAGAGCAAGAATCACTCTCTGACACGCGAGATGCTACCCGTGTCAGGCCAAAAACAAACTCTCTACCCATAGGAGTCCGCCACATCACATTAAAAGCATGCGCTCTCTCAATATCTTATAGTCATGGATGTCATGCTTCCTCTTGAAATGTAAAGAAGCTTCAATATGTGCATCATATTGGCCTTGATACACCACGAAATCAAAGGGTCGAATTAGTGTACAATATTTTGGTCTAAGAATTCCAAATATCTATCACGTAATTCATTGGTCGTTGTTATTTGTGTTTGGTGCAATAGATTTTTTAATTGTTCTAAATGCACGTGCTTTTGCTGAAATCATCGATTTTTTTAAATGAAAACTTTTATCTCTGATTTTTTGTAAATGTATTATTTAGTCCCTTCATCGAAATAGTGAATTTTTTCTTACGAGATGGTAGATAAAATTATCCATTTGCCTCGTAGTAATTAAATATATATCTCTCCTCTTATAAAAACCAAACCTCTTTCTTCTTGATAATAACCTCTTCTTCTCCTCTTCTTCAACCTCTTCCAAGTAATAAAGGATCTTTTCCCGAGCAGAAGAAGAGAATGAAGAGAATCCTTTATTGGGAGAAAAGATGTGGGATTTATAAGAAACAATGATATTTAATTACCTAGGAGTAAATACAAATATCATCTACCCTTTCATCGAAATTTGTTTAGGGAAAAGTTCACTTTAGTACTCTATAGTTTAAAAAAGATAATTCGAGTCCAACATCGTCCAATTTTTCCACTCATGTCAACCGGATAGATTTGATTCATTGTTGTCAAAACGTATCGTTTTAACTATCTAATATGGACGACCACACATAATTACATATCATGTGGGCAATTCTAACATGGATTGACAAATTACTACTATGATACCTAGTTTTTTAATATTATTTGAAAAATCTTAATTAAAATAATCCCATATATATATTAATAATCTTACTCACCCTCTTTCCCCCCTCCTTCAAGCCGATAAATGATCACCCCGACTTCCTTTGGATGAGCTTGCAAGCTCCTAAGCAGTGATAACCTCTCAAACTTAACAACTTCCTAAGTTTGTTCCTCCTCATTGCAGCCTAACCTAGTTCAAGCTAGAGTTCTAGAAACCAAGTTCACAAAATTGGTAACATCTCCATCACCCAAGTTGACTCATGAGTAGCAGCTCAACCAAGTTGTGCAACCTCCAAAAATTGAGTGATAGGAGATGTGGATGCAGTATTTGGCCAGTGATACTAATGGATTAGACTAACAACAATATTGGAAGATGGTTTTCGGGTTGCGATAGGTACAACGAGTATGGTGAGAAGAAGTACAACTTCTTTCAGGTGGAACGATCCACCCACTTGCAACTATGGAAGGAAGATCTTGCCTAATCTATGTGGTTCAATTAAATGCAAAAGGGAGCAAATATCATAATTGCTTGATATTTGTGCCTTGGAGATTGCATTGCACAATAGTGAGACAAAGTGTAAGATATATCATTATCTTATATGTATATTTGTAATTTTCATGATGGAAAAGTTATTTGTGTAGACGTTTGTTCATGAAGGATTATTGTGAAATGTGATCTTTGTTGTTGAAGGATGAATATTTATTCTTGAGGGATGTTTTGTTGGTGAAATGAAATTTGGAACAAAGATGTAAACCAAAACTAGCCAATTATAGGGACAAAATATGGCCAATTACATTTTCCTAGAGTAATAAAGACAACAAAACCTTCAAGTTAACTATCAATTTTTGAAACCAACCAATTACATATCCAAAATATGACAAATTAAGTGTTCGAAAGCACCAACATCTAAGAAATCAAAAAAACCAACGTTTAAGAAATTGAAAGGATCAAAAGGGAACAAGCTAGCTGTCCAAAAACTTTGCTACAGAACCTTAAAGCTAACTATCAACTTGTTGATTGCTGAGTTCTCATCCTTGCTCAACTCCTCTAAGTAGGGCGACTCGCCATAGAACCCTCGGCTTAGCTAACAAAACTTGAGGCTTAGCTTGCTTGTTATTTTTTTCCCTCGCAATTCTCTTTCTCCTTTTCCACAGAGATTCACAAGTCACAATAGCATTGCAGCCTCTTACGTTATAGTCAATTTGTTTACAATTGTCATAACGGGCGTCTCCTCCAACTTGAGATAGTTTAGCCTTGTGAGTTTTAGCCTCACCATTTAGCCTTCGTTTCTTCCTTTTAGGCCTGTCAGGCAGCTTGCCAATCAAATGAGAGTGTACATCTGCTTCATCAATCACTACCCACTCTTCCCTACTTGGAAGTGGAAAAATATAATGACTATATACTTTCATGTACGTCTCATTTCAGTAGCAAACATCTACAAAGTTGTCTGGCCAAATTCGGCATGCATGAATGCCAGCAAGTGCATGCTTGCAAGGAACTCTTGTAAGCACCCACATTTGGCAAGTACAGCTCTTTGATGCTACATCTACAATAGTTGTTGATCCAAAGCAAACAATCTCAAATTTCTTGTTACAATGGAGTTGCAACACTTTCACAATATTAGGACAAATAATTACTTCATACTTTTCTATTTGGCTCTCTTCACATGTACCTTTTTTATGAGCCTCCTCCTTATTCACTCCATCATAATCAAGATTGGCAATTCTCTCTCAGCAACTATAGATGAGTTAAAAGCTTCGCTAATGTTGTTCACGATCAAGTCAGTCTTCAAATGTGTAGCAAAATAACTTTTGGACCAACTTCTTAGATATTCTTTCATAAGATACTTGACATCTTCCTCCCCATTTGGCAACTTCTTCAACTTTTCCAAGTAATTATTCTACTTTGCAATACTTCCTATTGAAGCAGTTGCCTAAAGAAGTTCTATAAATGATGGTCCCTTGAAGGTGGTTTTAAAATTCTTTCACACACGATGCTCTACACTTGGTATTAGGTCATTCATTGCCTCTTCAAGTCCTTGCCAACACACGATGAATCTGAGCTTAGTATCTTTTATCTATGAACATCAACAAAATAAAATGGACAAAATCAAAGGTAGTACCTTTTGTCTGTCAGACATAAAAACAACCTTGGACTCCCTTGGATGGCAAAAATCAGATATGAAATACTCCAAAAACCAATACCTCTTGTCTTCAACATCAATGATAGCCACAACCAACAGATACATAGTTTCATTACCATCCTTTATAACTACTAAAAGTAACTTACCACCTACAACTGTCACAATCCAAATTAAGGTCAATGACTGGATCTAAATTCTTATAACATATCAAAGACATAATATGGGTCTAGCAAGCCTCAAACCTTACAAACAAAAACCAACAAAAATCTCAATAGCCCTAGTACTGAGCATTGATCGCCCTCTATAGATTCGCTACCTATTCTACCTTAATTCTACTTAACACTAGACGATCGATCGTTTGTTCAGTCTATCTGGCATATGCTGCCAGACATGGTTGGCGTGCACCAACCTTTAACAAACCTGAAGCTCAGGCGTACAACAACTACACCAGGCACGAGCAAAAAGCTCTTAGACAAACAAACCTGGTGTGTGCCAATGGGGCTGGCGTGTGCCAATTTATCAGTAAAATTGCAGCGAATTGCAACAATGGGTAAGTAGGGGTTGTTGTACCACAGGGATTGAGTTTTTATGCATACTCTTTGGTTTACTAACTAGTCTAGGATAGGATTATGAAGTTTGGTTTGTTGAACACTCGTAATCTAAACTCTAAAACACAAATATAATGATCACAGATTTAAGCTATTGGTTTACTAGTTACTTATTTACTATGAATAACAACTTAGGATACTAAAATGAGTAAGGTACCTAAACTAGCAACATAACCATAAGAATAAGGGGGTTATTTGTGTATGTGATGTGGTCCGACTAGTTCTAAGGCAACATCAACCACACTTTCGTGCACGATGAGTCTAAATTAGTACTTAACTAGGCTTAGAAGGCTAGATATGTTCTTTCGACCCCACCAACCATCTAAACTAGCTAAGCACCAATTATAAGCTTCACTCAAAGGACAACAAGTAGGTCTCCAAGGAAGGGTTCTTCTTCACAAGGCTACTCATCATCAAACTAACCAATCCATCAATTCCATACCCTTTCGGTCTCAAGTTTTGACTAGCTACGAAGGCTTGGTGATCATGCAAGTCTAAGCATGGTATGAAGTGCATTAATAAGAACATAATCCTAAGCATATTCACCCCACCAAACCGTGGCTCATGCAAGGTAACAAGGCACCAAACTCATATTTAACTACTCACACATGCTTATATAAACAACATACATCTTTATTAACATATGGAAAGAGTAAAGGTAAGAAAGCTTAGCCAAGATCGTCAAGCTTTCTTGCCTTCACATCGACGTCTAAGACAAAGGAGAGTGTTTTGTTTCTTGTCTATTTCTCACTTCTATCTTGCACACTTTTAAACATAGAAAGGAAAATAGCCTATATACTAAGCTTAGTAGTCAAATACTCAACTTAACTTGGCGTGCGCCAACCTTCATGTTTCTCCTTCTCCGAGTGCGAATGGTAGTTTGCGTGCATGGTCGTTTGATTAATGTCTCCTTGGCATGCACTAGCTTTTCGTGCTTTGCACTCCTTAGCTTCGCAACTTCCCTTTCTTCCATGCCTTCGTGTGTCCGCTCGATCGTCCTCCACTTCTCCTCCAATAGGCTCCTAAAAATAAGCAAACTCAATGAAAAATGATAAACTCTACAAAAACACACAATGAACAAAAACTAACACTACGACAACTAAAATGCAAATAAATCAACCTAAAATACTAAGAATAACCTACTAACATGACACGAATAATGAGTGTTTTTGACACTCATCACACCCCCATACTGCTTGTCCCCAAGCAAAACTCAAAATGCAGAAAACAAACAAATATCAAATAAGAACAAACAAACACATAACAAGGTAAAGACATGGCATGAATGGCTCAACACTTAACTTCCCTCAAAAACATCAGCTCACATCACAATGAAATCATAAACTAAGTAAGCTCATCAATTCAAAACGCAAAGCACAACAAACTAGTAGACACCTCAACACTCAATTGTTTAAGAAAGTGTTAACTCTATGTAAAAGACACTAGAAGGTTGACCTCACGAGGATAGAAAAGTATTTCACTCATATAATCTGTAGGGTCAACTTCCTATCACTCGCATATATGTCAATATATCTCAAAGCATTCTACGTCCTACTTAGTGTTATTTAAAAGTCGCAATGGTTGCTAATGACCGGGGGGTCTTTTCATCAGGTTATAATGGGGCTTAAGGTCAATGTGAGATAAAATATTTGGATGGTAGCTAAACCACCCAATCCGAGAACATGTCATAAATGCAACTAATCACTCGTCTAATCTAAACATCCTCACAAATATCACATTTATAAGCACACTCCCCAAGTATCCCAATGTCCTATGACCGAGAAGCACAAGTTTTTCCTAGAAAACATGCCTTATTCAACTTTACATTCTTTTTTCACTTCTTTTTCTTTTCTTTTCTTTTCTTCTTTTTATATAAACAACACTTATTCACAAACTTCAACAAACTATACATACTTAGCACGTTCTAGGCAAAAACTCAGCTTCTAACATGGCTATAACTACAAAATCCCAATGAACATAACCCAAATTAAGCCTAGGCTACCAACTAAACCCAATACAAATCATTCCCACTCAAACCTAAATGTCCTCATACTGGATGACAAAAGGTAAGGAAGATGGTTGATATAAGGTTCAAGATTGGCTTCCTCGTCTAAGATTAAGAAAAGGCTAGGCTCAACGGGTTGAAACAATGGATATATAAAGGATTTTGGCTCTAAGGCACTAGGCTCAATGTCAAAGAATGCCCCCATCCTATCACTAACTTCCACACAACCTAGACTACGATAAGTACTAGTAGGATACCTCGATCAACTGACTCTAGTATGCATCTCATGAAAAATATAGAGACTGGTGTCTCTTCCACCAGCTCAAATACTCACAAGGTGCACTCAACAACCCTCTAGTCTAGTCTACATAGTGAGACAACTAGTCTAAACAACAGAGTGCGAGGTTTCTATCAATTCTTAGGCTTTGTGCTTGAATTAAATCCTTAACTAAGAGTGATAAAATTCTAACACAAGTTGAAAATTTTTTAGGTGGGTTAAATGTTTGAAAAATTCATGCCAAGTCTAAACCTAAACAAAACAACCTAATATACTAACATACTAAACAACCCAAAAGGAAGATTCCTAGAAGGAACCCTCCCCCACACTTGACATTGTCCTCAAGATGTCTAAGATACTAATAAACACCTAATCACAAAAATAAAACAAATGTGAGATAGTTTTACCTCGATGATCTAGTATGTTAAGAAGCATTAGGGAAATTTAACCCTGAAGAGCTCAACTAGGTACCCTTCTTTACCAAATCACCAAAGATATGAATAAACTATCTCAAAATATGCATACATACAAACAAACATGCAACACATTAACTCACTAATGGCGTGTCATGTGAACTACCTCCTTGTGACCTTTTCAGCTCTAAGCCTAATAAGATCACCTTGTAGTAACAAAATATGAACATTAAATGAGTTACATGCACACAAACTCAAAAACATACTCAAAAGACATAAAAGTAAACAAACAAAGAAAACAAATAAAGAAAGTAAACAAAGAAAGGAAAAAGGAGCTCCCTGTCAATCATTTGTAGCAGAAGGAGGTGGTGGAAATATGAAGTTTTCTCCGAAGTTCTCCGCCCAAGTGCGCATCCACTCATTGTGCGCATTCATCTATGCATATTGTGCCTGTTATTCCTCTATCTGGGCTCTAAGCTACGCCTCTATATGAGGGTTCCACTCGAACTTGCGTTCCCAATTTGTCATGTGGGTCACGGCAACATCCTGAAGCTGCATATGCAAAGTAGTAATATCATTAGTATGGTCACAATGGACCCGTGGGCCATGTACTCGATGGCTTAGTCTAGCTTCATCGTGATGTGCTAGGTCCTGATGTTCCTGCTCCTCCTCTCTTTGTGCTAGCATCTGCCTTGCTGCCCTAAGGTGATCCTAAACCACCTTTCACCTCCCTCATGGCTTATAGATGCATATCTCCTTGGTGTCTATAATTGTCTTCTCGATTAGCTTGCTATAGTGGAGTTTCTCAATGTCAAGCGGCACAAGTTCCACGATTGATCCTTGAAAGTCTACAAACTGCTCAGAGAAATGGTGACGTGCATTGCCTAAGTGTGGTTCCCTAAACAACAGAGTGCGAGGTCAGAATACTTTAGACTCTTCCTATTGAACACTGAAGGTCAGAGTCATAAAGCGATAGAGGACGCCTAAGTGTGGTTCCCTAATTAGGGCATTAGGTGCCCTCCTTGACTCGTATCTCTCAAAATCTATAATCTTTTGCCATGCCCAATGGGCCTGACTAGCAGGTGTGAAGTCTAAAGTCCCTACTCCAGACTTAAGGTCAAAGAGGTCATTCAGTTTGCTTTCATTCATGCTAAAATCAGTGTCAAAGAAATGTGCAGTGAATGAACTCCTATTTGCCGCAACCTGCAACATGCAATAGAACTCTAACACCAGCTCCTTCCTAACCATAATTTCTCTATTCTCAAAGTAATCCCAACCCAACTTCCTAATGGCCGACCACAACTTTCTATCTACTCCTAATCTCTTCATGTCATGCCAATCAATTTTGAAATGACTAAGGGTAGTAAGTTGAGAAAACTTTTGATACCTCTCTCCCTCCTAATCATGGACGATTACGAAGGGAGCTTCTTTGTGGTCGCAAATGTCTGGAAGTGGAGAATCTGGTGGTGAAGGCATAGGATTCTATGCACATTTTCTTCTGTCCTCATGGCGAACATGGCTAAATCCTGTAACATCTGCCATTGAGGAATGTGTTTTGGGTGTTGGGTAATATGGGGAAATGGTCGGGAAGGATTGGGCTCAATTGGTTTCGAAGTTTTCGATGGTGAGAGAGTTTGGATTTTGAAATTTTGTAAAGAATGGTGTATGCCCGAGAGTTTTATAAACTATTCTACCTAAAACTAGCATATGCCAACTCCATTAGCATATGCCAGTTTCTCCGATTTTTCAAATCTGGCATACGCCATATCATTGGCCTACACCAACTTGTCCAGATTCACTTGACATGGTGTGCGCCATATCCGTTGGCGTGCGCTAACTATGTACGAACTACACACTTTAGATATAAACATTAAAACTAAAAGATCACACATAAGAACAAACATTCTAATCTAATTTTTTTGGCTTTTATGCACGCTGTGTTCCTGGAAAGCTTGAAAACCAGGCCCCATCTTCGTGGGTCATAGGTGCAACTTTGACTTTCGCAATTCACACAACTCACGAATGGCGTACCATAACAAACTACCTCTATGTGCAACCTTTTCGGCTCTAAGCCTAATAGGATTGCAACGTAGTAGCATGGTATGCTCAATTTGCAAGTTAGTGCTATTCTTGCTACAGTCTCCATCATGTTCTAACTTTCTGCACACTGGACAAAATTCAAATCTCTTCATCCTCCTCTTGTAGGCACTCTTTGATGTTCCTCTCGAGTGTCTCAAGAAGTTTTTGTCACATTGCTCAATTTGGAAAGTCTCTTTCGCTAGATGGATAATGATGAGGCAAACATCAATTGAGATTTTTCTAGAAACTAAGACACTAAGTAAATGAATATACTTAGCGCAAAATATCCTATTCTTTATTCTCTGCACGTAAAAGAGGCATTACCCAATTGTTCCATTTGTTCATGCACTGGATGGCACATTAACCAATTGCACCACCGCATCTCAATTAATGTCGCTCCCTCCAATGTAGATTTTGCATCATTGGCCGTTGACTCTAAAGACTAACCCCTTGCTATCTTTCAAATCAAGTGCTCCAAAAGGGAATATTTTGACAATTTGGTATGGGCCGCTCCACTTGGATTTGAGCTTCCCTGGGAAGAGTCTTAGTTACTAGTTATAGAGAAGAACATGCTGCCCCTCCTTAAAATCTTTCTTGATGACGTGGGCATCATGTCTTCTCTTGGTCCTTTCCTTGTAAAGTCTTGAGCTCTCGAATGCCAAGTCCCGCATTTCATCTAACTCCTCAAGTTGGAGAATTTTGTGGTCTTTGGCCTTTTTGTAATCATAATTAAGGGTCTTAATTGCCAAAATGTATAATGCTCAAGCTCTACTGGAAGATGACATGCTTTGCTATAAACAAGCCTATTAGGCGACATTCCTATCGGTGTTCTGAATGCCATTCAATAAGCCTATAAGGCATCATCAAGCTTGTTCGACCAATCCTTCCTTGCTGTATCGACTATCTTTTCCAAGATTTTCTTCAGCTCTCAATTTAAAAGCTCAACCTGTCCGCTAGTTTGGGGATGATAAGGTTTTGCCACCTTGTGCGTTACCCCATATCTCTTTAGCATGACTTCAAATTGCTTGTTGTAGAAATGTGACCCACCATCGCTGATTATCGCTTGCGGCACTCCAAATCTCAAGAAGAGCTTTTTAAGAAATCAGATAACTACTCAAGAATCATTTGTTAGTGATGCCAAAGCTTCTACCCACTTTGAAACATAGTCTACTCCTACCAAGATATACTTGTTGCCATATGATATTGGGAAAGGTCCCATGAAGTCCAATCCCCAAACATCAAAGAGCTCAATCTCTAAAATTCAAGATAAAGGCATCTCATTCCTCTTTAAGATGTTTCCCATTCTTTGGTAGTGGTCACATTGCTCAATATAACTACGTGCATCCTTGAAGATGAAAGGCCAATTGAAACTGAATTCAAAGACTTGCAATGCGGTTCTTGTAGCTCCATAATAACCTAAGTAAGGAGTGTTATGGCATTGCTCTAAAATGTTTGCTACTTCCCAACTGGCAATGCAATGTCGAAGAACCCCATCACTGCACCTCTTGAAAAGGTACGGATCATCCCAAACATACATCTGAACATCCTGTAGAAATTTCTTCCTTGGGGGATAACTCTGATCTGTAGGAATAATTCCTCCAACTAAAAAGTTGGCATAATCAATATACCAGGGAGCTTCTACTCTACTCATCATCATCAAAGTTTTATCTGGCAACTCTTCTTAAATATTCCATTCAATCTCCATCTTGTCGCTTTTCTCTAGCCTAGAGAGATGATATGCGACAATATTTTCTGCTCCTTTCTTGTCCTTAATAGACAAGTCAAATTCTTGAAGTAACAAAATCCATTGCATCAAGTGAGGCTTGGCATCTTGCTTTGAGAATAGATATCTCAAAGCTGCATGGTCAGTATAAATTATAACTTTCAAACCAAGCAAGTACGGCTTGAATTTGTAACACGAATAAACAACCGTAAGCATCTCCTTCTCTGTGGTAGTATAATTGAGTTGAGCTCCTGCCAGTACTCTACTTATG
The DNA here is from genome assembly GCA_012979155.1 of Hypericum perforatum. Classification (NCBI taxonomy): domain Eukaryota; kingdom Viridiplantae; phylum Streptophyta; class Magnoliopsida; order Malpighiales; family Hypericaceae; genus Hypericum; species Hypericum perforatum. The sequence continues at coordinate 19,691 of SOPF01020111.1, forward strand.
TAGTAGATTAAGTGGAGCTTTCCCTCTTTCTTTTGTCCCAACACATAACCCAAAGCGAGATCACTAGCGTCACACATCAATTCGAATGGAAGCTTCTAGTCCAATGATAAAATCACGGGAGCTTTCTTTAAAGCATCAAATACCTTAAAAAGGTGCTCATCAAAGTTGAAGGATACATCCTTAACCATAAAATTTGTTAGAGGCTTAGCAATTAGAGAGAATACTCTGCTATCATTTCCAACATTTGATCAATGAATGAAAGTGGGAAATGATCTTTTTGTGTGGTGTCATTCAATTTATGGTAATCGATGCACACTCTCCAACCGGTCACAGTTCTTGTTGGAATGAGCTCCCCTTCCTCATTGATCACAACTGTCATTCTCCCTTTCTTAGGAACATAATGGATTAGGCTAACCCAATCACTATCTAAAATCGGATAAATAATTCTGGCATCGAGGAGTTTTATCACTTCCTTCTTAATAACCTCCTTCATGTTAGGATTAAGTCTCCTTTGCTAGTCTACCCTCGACCTTACTCCATCCTCTATATGAATATGGTGCATCATAATTTCTGGGCTAATCCTGATATAGCACAGCGGAATTGATTTGATCAAATAGTTTAGATGTGAAAAACTAAAGGATAGAACTTAGACTACCCAACTTTCATTGAATAAACTAAGGGGTTCGAATGGATCGAACGGCCAGCTTAGGGCAACTCAGGCTGTTCATGCAAATCCATACATATCTTCATGCAAATCCATGCACACAATTACACTTGGTAATTCAGAGAACAATCTCAATTTACTCAATAATGTTTATTCATGCTTTTGATCATACATTATAAAGGAAATAAGTGCTCTTGGTTGGTCATAAAGCCTACTTGACCAAGAGACACAATTACATGAATCTGAAATAACAAACATGTACCAAAGTAAATGAACGAATCTGAAAGAACAAGATACATGCTCTATATTAAAGGAACAAATCTCAACCATGTATCTAGAAATTCGGCGTGGTTGTTGGCCTTATTCTTCTGAGCTGGTCTTCTTCCGAGCTGGTCCACACTTGGCATTTAAGATGTTCCTACATCATCCTCCCCTTCTTGGAAACGAGCTTGTCCATGAGCGGCCAATTTGTATGGAAGAGGAAATTCATCAAAATAGGGTGACAAATCAGCCACAATGAATGTGCTAGACACTCCAAACTCGGAAGGAAGGTCAACAACATAGGCATTGTCATTGACATGTCGCAGAATCTTGTAAGGCCTAAATTTACGAGCTTGCAACTTGCCTCCCAAGTGACTAGGCATCCTTTCCTTGCAGAAATGAACCATGATTTGCTCACCAGGTTGAAAGAGTTATTCCTTGCGATGTGTATCAACACGAGCCTTATCCTTGAGGTAAGCAACCTCCAACTTCTTACGGACTTCTTTAAGAACACTCTGAGCTTGCTCTGCAAAGTTGATAGCATTCGCATTGCTTGTTGAAGGCCGTGGCATAGAAGCAACATCAACAAAATGATTTGGCTCCTTAGTGTACACCAAAGAGAATGGTGTCTTCCCCGTTACTTGGTGCACAGAACCATTATAAGCAAATTTGGCAATTGGCAAAGCTAGGTCCCATTGCCTTTTCTTCTCATGGCATAAGCTATGCAACATGCTTCCAAGAGTTCTATTAGTCACCTCCGTTTGCCCGTCAGTTTGAGGATGAGTCGTAGAGCTAAATTGTAACGTAGCTTCAAACATTTTCCAGAGTGTTTTCCAAAAACTCACCAAGAACTTCACATTACGATCTGAAGTTATGGTTCTTGGAACACCATGCAAACGTACAATCTCCTTAAAGAACAATTTGGCCACGGCAGGAGGGTCATTTGTTTTTCTACATGCCACAAAGTGAGCCATCTTGGATAGTCGATCCACAATCACAAAAATTGAATCACTTCCATGCAGTGTCTGAGGCAATCCAAGTATAAAATCCATACTTATATCCTCCCAGATTGCTTTTGAAATAGGCAAAGGTGAATAGAGCTCGGTGTTGTGCACGCTGCCTTTAGTCTCTTGACAAATAACACAATGCTTCACCATGCTTGCCACATTCTTGCTCATTCTAGGCCAATAAAAACGAGAAGACAATGAACTCAATGTCTTATCTCGTCCAAGATGCGCTGAAAGTCCTTCATTGTGCATCTCCCACATTAGTTGCTCACGTAGTGAAGTTTTTGGTATGCAAATATGTGCACCTTTCATCAACAAGCCCTCGTGCAAGTATAAGTCTTCGACACCCTTTCCATCCTTGCACTTATTCCACAAGTCTCTGAAGTCTTCATCAGCTTCGTACTGATCCTTGAGGCAATCAAAAGCCGTAATTAATCCACTTAACTCAATAAGCAGGCTCTCTCGCCCACTTAGTGCATCCACAACCACGTTAGAAGTTCCACTTTTGTGCATAATCTTAAATGGAAACTTCTGTAAGTATGTGATCCAACGAGCATGCATGTGATTACTTATCTTTTGTTGGTCATTTAGAAACTTGAGCGCCTTGTGGTATGTAAATAACACGAACTCCTTTCCAATTAAGTAATGTTCCCAAACTTTGAGGGCTCGAAATAAGGCATAAAACTCTTGTTCATAGGTCGTCTAGGTCTGCCTATGTGTGCTCAACTTCTCGCTAAAGAAAGCCACATGGCGTTTATCTTAAGATAGCACCGCGTCGATGCCCACACCACAAGCATCAATTTCAACCTGAAAAAGTTTGGAAAAATCAGGTAGGGCAAGTACCGGGGCTGTGCTTAGCTTTTCCTTGAGTTCTTTAAAAGCGTGATCAACTTCGTCACTCCATGCAAACGTAGTTTGCTTCTTCAACAAGGCAGTCAATAGAGCAGCTACAACACTGAAGTTTTGAATGAAACGTCGATAGAAACTTGCCAACCCTAAGAAGCTCCGTACTTGTTTAACGTTTATAGGTGTTGGCCACGTTTTGATTGCATCAATCTTTGCTTCATCCACGTGCACGCCTTCTCTTCCAACGATAAACCCTAGGAAAAGAACACTTTGTTTCCAAAACAAGCATTTCTTCAGGTTGATCACCAAAGCATTTGCACATAACGCCTCAAAGACTTGCTGCAAATGCTCCTGATGTTCTTGCTCCGACTTGCTATACACCAAAATGTTGTCGAAATATACGACCACGAACTGATCCAGAAAGGGTTTCTACACTTGGTGCATGAGGCGCATAAAGGTACTTGGAGCATTTGTCAATCCAAATGGCATAACAAGCCACTCAAATCATCCATCCCTTATCTTAAACACCGTCTTCCACTCATCTCCTGGTCAAATACGGATCTGATGGTAGCCACTCTTGAGGACGATCTTTGAAAATATGGTGGAGCCACTCAAGTTATCGAGCATATCATTCAACCTTGGTATGGGAAATCTATATCCCACGGTGATCTTGTTGATTGCTCTAGAGTCAACACACATATGCCACGAACCGTCCTTCTTTGGTACAAGAAGTGCGGGTACTCCACACGGACTCACACTCTCCTGAATAAAACCTTTCTCCAAAAGTTCTT